>CM066031.1:719388038-719521888 GCA_033557465.1 Ichthyophis bannanicus
CCATCCCCTGTCCATTTTGTTCCATTAAGCCCATTAGTCCCCCCCCCCCCCGAACACCCATCTTATTTTCTACAGCTGCTTGTGCCTGCAGGAGGCACCAGTGATGTGCCCTTGTCAGAAATCCCACATGTTCCTGTTTCTCTATCTCAGCAGTTACTGTTCAAGCCGTATAGTAGTGGTTCCAAGCTAAGTCCATGGTTATTTTCACGCTCATTGGTAGGCTGAAACACCTCTTATCTCTGGACAACTCCCTTCCAGGGGACTATGGCACTGTATCGGCTGACAGACAGTTCATTTCAAATTCACCTCCATATGCCTCTGCACTCTCAGAGAGCGCGATCCACTATGAGGGCCCTGATATAGAGCGAACCACACATCCTCATAGGGCGACGCTATATGGCTAGACAAGGTTTATGACCCCATCAGAGGTCTGTGTGGGTTTACTGCAACCTCTGGTTTTGATATTGTATAGAGGGTGGAATGTTCAAGAATGACTATCCACGAGCTACTGGGAACGCATAGACCGCCATATCCCTCCAGTGTGTCCCCATTGGTAGCCGTCGGCTGGATTTCTGTAAAACCTTTGACATGTTAGATATCTAACAGCGTTAGCCATGTCCGCACAGACTGGGCTTATCCCCTGTTGTCACCCAACCATCATGGTGATTTTCGCCTGTTTGCAATACTGCATCCCTGTATGCCATGGAGATTGATGATCATTGTATCTGTCAGGTGGGCTTGGCCTCCTGGTTAGCTGAATAGAATGTCTCACACGCACATACCCCATCCCAAACGCCCTTGGTGGGGCTCAGTGGCAGACAGGTGTCGTCAAGAAGAAAGTCATGTATGTGAATAGGTCCTCATAACTCTACATACATATGTCAATTTGCTTGCCCGGTGCATATCATGGCCACATATATATAGAGATAAAATGTGTTGTATATATAGGATATAGATATAGATCTAACTACTACATAGATATATATGGATATAGAGATAGAGATCAGGAGAGATATAGATAGGATAGATAGTATAGATGGATACATATAGATATGTGTTTTAATATGAACATGATATTACAAAACATATACAATATAGCTGCCTAATGTATATATGTCCACAAATGTCTCCAAACATAAGCCTGAACATACAGATATGTGCGTATATCTGTACCTAGATATGTGTCTGTGGGGATACCTCGTAGGGATTGATATATGTTACATACGGTCACCTCACTGTCCATGTAAGAAGACGTGAACTGACTGGACGTAGCAGCACCAGTTGTATATCCCCATCCCGCACCACTATTCTTCAGTCTGAAGAGCATGTTATGCACTATGATGCAGTAATGATGCTACTCAGCATCCATGTCTACTTAGGTTCCCTACCCTTGAAGCTGAGTGCGTATATTCTTTCATATCTACTTATGCAGCTTGGACAGACAGTGTACATGTATTCGGCCTTTTGATGACACAGCTATGTTACTAGGGAATGCGGTTACACCCCCATAACCGCTCTCACCCGCTAATGGACGGTGTGATAGGTGTCTCAGTCGGTCGGTCTGCGTCTGTCATACCTAATTATTTCGGAAGATGGGTCTCCAGAAGGTCCCAGATGTGTTCCCATAATGCTTGCCATTGGGGACGTGCCATCACAATCCAAACCAGTTGACACCTGGATCACCTGCTCGCTCCAGGTAGGCCCGTCATCCCCACTGCTGTGATGTCGCCGTGACAATCCCGTCACTACGTATCCAGCATACCCCATCCTGCCCTCCACCCCTAAAATCCAGTCCGTAAAAATTTTTTTTGTGTTTTAATATTTTTTGTGTAATGCAATTTTAATGCATAATGGGGATTCCCCCCCCCCCCCCCAGTAGTCCTTCGGTGAGTTGTTTGTCTTTCATTGAAGGTCCATTCATCCCAAATCCCACCCTCCATCCCACATGGGATGGTGGAGATACGTGAGGGACTGATGCCCACCTGTGCCTCGGCACTGCAAATCTCAGGGAGCGTCCCCGGTCCTCCATAGGTAGGGAGTAAACATATGTGATCACACTTTCCTGCTTGTTTGCGGAGCTAGTTTTAACAGGTGATGTCTGTGAACAGCACGTAGTAGTCTGGTCAACCCTCCCAGCTCCCCATGAGTTTTATCCTTCAGCTATCCTCCTATTCGCAACTCACCCTTGTCTCAGCTTGGGAAAACCCTAATGGAGAGAGGCTCTGGAGAGGGCAGGACGTCAGTGTACAGGCCCCAGGTATGCTGCCCAAGGCTTACTGTTTGGAAACGGGTAGGTATGCCTGTGCAGGCTCCATTGGTTGCCGATGTACCCATATGTGGAGACTGATTCCTGCTTTTCCCAGAGATCACCCTTTTACAGGTATGTAACTGTGCTAGCATTTAACTATGCTGCTGTCAGAGGTGTGTGCTCTACACCTTCATACCCTGTTCTGTGAAACAGAAACAGAACACTCACACCCCAAAGGTTACATCAAGCCAATACCAGGAGGTGCAATACACAGGGGGACAGCTGAATAGTGTTCTCAAAGACATATGTCACGTAGCCAACATAGGCTGGGTTGTGGTGTCAGCCACGGGGGCAATAGGTGTCCCTATAAGGTGCTCCTCCCCCTCCAAAATACCAGTGGGACTACACCTTGCCCACTACGTTACACAGTGTGTGACAGGGTAGGGTCACTCCACAATATGGAGCAGTTGGACACTGCAGATCTGGCAGGCGTAGAGGTCATGCACATCACACAACGCGTTAGATCTGTGACTGTGCTATCGCCGTCTGTCACCTCACAGTCACATGTGCACACGGCAAGCAAATGTGGACATATGTGACTGTTGGAAAGGACTGAGAGACCACGTGTATGACATAAGGAGCGTATCTCAAGAGCAGTGCATGTACGCCTGGCATCACAGCAGGTACCGAGTGCAGCATGGTGTCTGGTAACCTTCCCTATCACATGTGTCTGATAATGACTTGTCAAGGTGCAGTGATACACGTATGCCCATGGGGTAAGGGCAGATGTGTCATACAACACCTGACCCTGTGGGGACATGAAAACATGGCCTGTGTTGGGACGATGACATCTGTCCTGAGTTAAACATGTTGTACATCCTCAGAGCTGCAGAAATCTGTGTATTGGCCTGTGTCACCATGTTCTGTTGCCATGTTCCAGGGACACATTCAGCATGTGTCCCTCATCCTATCAGTCCTCCAACCCAACCTGTCCCAGACATGTCTACGTCTAACAACCCCTTACCTCCACCCACAACACTGCCTCTCCTCAGCTGTCATATTGCAGTCGCCTGTGAGATGTGAATGTGTATGTGCCATACTATACGCACAGTGCTGCATGTGCCTGTCAATGGCCCAGTGTTGATTTACATTGGTAGCTACCTCCATTGTATGTTGGAGACAAACACATGGAGCACTGTGATGACAGTATGTCCCAATGTGATATGCCCTTCAAGATGGCAGGCACACCCACACCGGTGTATGCAATTACAGGTGTACCTGTCAGTTATGTGCATCCGTGTGTGCACATATGTTGGCCAGGTGGTTTGAGAAATGGGGTGGGGGCTAAATGCACAATTGGAGCAGACTCAGAGGCATGGCAAACACACAAGGTGTGCAGAGGGTACACACACACCTGTTTCCCTGGTACAGGTACATGTTGCAGAGAGACAGGTATGTGAGTGTGCAGGGGGCCCTGTCTGCAGCACACGTGTTGGGTCCCCACACCAGCAGGTATGTGTATTCTGCAACACACACGTATACGTAGCTGTATTGCACAGTCATATGTGTGTTGTCATCTTGTGCCCACAATACAGGTGACTACAGTACAATGATGACACATGAGGAGGGGGGAGAGGAGGAGGAGGAGGAGCAGGAGGAGGTGGCGGAGGGGGCTGCGATGCGTGCGAAACACATCATGGAGGATCCAGAGGTTGGTGTGTCTGGTGACAGCATAACCTCTGCCGAGGGGCCCGTGGAGGCAGACATGATGCGCGATACGACGATGGGTTCTCATTCACCAGCCGCAAGACATCCAACAAGCCAGGAGGTGTGTGGGGAGGATGTGCTGCTGGCACAGCTGAGAGCACATGGCAGATCTGCACGTCAAGATGCAGAAGGTGGGTGCAAAACTTTGTTACCCCCAATGTTTTGTATGCTGAGTGTTCATACAATATCAGCTGTGCATCGTATGGGAGTATCTTATATGTGATCCACTCCACACAATGGCCGGCCTACCTACATGACATAACACTATACCACATTACAGGAATCCCCATGTGCAACACAGTAACTTCCCTGGGACATAACCTAGCACCTCTGCAATGCTGACATACAGCATAACATGTACAGTTTAACAAATATGTGTTGATGTTGATCTTAATCAGAGACACACATTCTGTGCACTCAGTCATGACGTGGTTATTAAGGCGTGCAAAGATGTGTCCCCACACACATGCGCACAGATGAGAGGCAACAGTGGTGACCAAGGTCTGGCACAACCACCACACACAAACCATTAGACCCTGTTTGGGGGGTGTGTGGTGGATGTCAGAGAATACCATACACAGCTGTGACATGTCTGCCTACCGTAGACTGTACAAATCCATATTTGTAGGGGGTTTATATATATTTATATATATATTATATATATATTTGCAGGGGGTATATCTTATATATATGAGAAGTTTATTGGGTCACTCTTTTTGATCCTATTTAAGTGCATAAGAATAATATATATCAGCATTTTTGCAATTTTTGGAGCAATATTTTTATAATTACCGTAGACTGTAGACATATTGAACAACAGAAACGGCACAGTGTATGTTAGCTCATCGCACTGTGCCGCACAACATAACAGCCTATGGTACATTCAAACCTACAGATGCACACATAAGTGAGATGTTGTTTATGTTGCAGCATGTTATGGGTCATAACCTCAATACGCCAATTGGAACAGCAACAGCCAGCCTCATCACAGCAGCACAGGCGTGTGACAGGTGAAACAATGCCCAATGTCCCCTGGTCCATTGCGAAATCCGACCTACCATATGCAAACCTGAACAGTGTGTGTACTGCTATGTCACAACGACCCCACACCCTACAGTCTGTGTTTCTGGTGCAAAACAATCATACGATGTGGCATTAGCAGTTCAAATGTGTGTTGACACACATATTGTACAGTGTACAGAACTGACAGGGCGACTGGTCATGTCGGTATGGTTTGGGTGGCCTACAGGTCCTTGCAGACTCACTGTATGTACAATACAAAGGTATGCTGCTAGACATCCAGACAGGGCTATCCGCATGTGCCATTCCTCTCTAGATCTAACAATGTCTCTCACAATACCATGGGTTGGGACCCACACACCTGACCACACAGCTCAGCTCCTGGCCCCTTTTGTTCTTGGAATGAATATACACCACACAGGTGATACCCCTGCTGCCAACCTGGGTCACACATCCCCCCCCCAGCTCTGTCCCTAAGCACACATCCCTAGTGGCTATCATGTGCAGGTGTTTGCACATCATAACCATGTGTGTTCAATCGTGCCGTCTGTCCCCCTGTGCTGCATCATCTGGTGCTACCCATGCTCTGTCCACAACCTCCACATGTGTATGGAGGTGTACGTGCATTGTTATGAGACCTTTTTCTCTGTTGGCCCTAGGTGCAAGTAAACCTCTGTGTTCAGAGACACATGTGTCATCAGTGGACCTGGCCATGTAAGGCTGCTAATGCTGGTGCTGCCAGCGCATCTTGCAGAGTCACATCTGCTTGATTTGTGACCTGTCCATGCTGCACATATTAATACAAGTGTGGCGCCACCTGGCCTAGTTGTCCTCAAACAAACAGCATCACCGATGCAACTCCCCAGGTGTGGATGTTGTCCAGCGCACTTGCTGCACCCCCGTACAAAGTGGACATGTGTCTGCTATCTGTTCCTGGGCCTATTGTAATGTACGCATTATGTGGGCGTTTTTGCGCATCCAGTGTATACCTGTGTTCACCCCCACATCACACAACTGAGCAATGTGCTGTGTGTGGCTGGGACAGTATAATTGCTGACAAGGTTTTTCTGCTAATATGTCCATGTATTCAATATGGAATGTCCAATCACAAGGAGAATGTGGTGCTACATACGTAACATTGTTGTATGTGATGGTTGTTTACTCGGGATGTGTCTCATGGCCACCCTTTGTTCCACCCACAGGCAATCGTCAGGCAGCTGCAGCTATTTGCAATTCTGTGGACCTGTTACGGCAGGAACTTAGGGGATTGCGTGATGATGTGAGAGCCATGCCGTCAGAACGAATTGCTGTGGCCCTGGAGAGCATCGTTGGTTTGCTGCAACGCTCGGAACCACCTCCACCACCACCACATGCACAGCAGGGGCGTGCCCCAACAGGGGAGGGGGAACTGGGACGGCCCAGACGTGGGAGGCCACGGCGGAAAAAGTAATTCTGTGTGAATAAATGTATATGATTACATAGCTGCAACGTGTGCATACAATCATTGTCCCTGTGCTCCCCTATGTAGTGTGTGCATGCATGTTTTGCTGCTGAACATCTGACCAGCACCCAAGCAGTTTCCTGTTGTCCTGTTTGCAGTGGCAGGTACATCTACACAGATGGCACCACTTGTCGTGTGTCACCTGCACAGAGTGTGTTCATTGGCCCTTGGCTGTAGCATGCCCCGTTACACACCCCCCGATGTGGTGGCTGGGGAACTGCTCAGGGTTTGCATGATGACTACTCACACCCATCAGTATTTGCATACCCTTATACACCATACATTGATCGCATATGTGTGACCATTGCCCCTGGCTGGAACACTGATAACATGGCTGCGCAAACAACACCATGGCATGCATGTGGCATTGACAGACATGGGTGGCATGCATATGTGTTTGCCATATGACCACTGACAGATCTGTGGATGTCACGCCCACCCATGTGACATGGATGTTCCCGGGAATCCCTTCCGACGCAACAACGCATACGCCTACCAAGGTGTCACACACCCACACACATGGATAGGACCCCATGAATGCATTTAGAGCAGGTCCACATATGACATCCATGTCAACTGTCAATGCATATCCTGTTCCACATACATATCCCATGCTTACATCCATGGTGAGTGTGTAAGGGAAACACATGACCATTGTGTCCAGAAAACAACGTCCACCTTTAATTGGAGTAACGTAAAAACAAAATGGCAACATGCCATACAACAAACACCCACAGCCTGTATGTTTGTGTAACACAGCACAGCACAGGCCACATGTGGCAGTCACAGGTGCCATCAATGCTGCCTGTGACGGTCTCCAGCAGATGAACGTTGATGTTGCAGCTGTGCAACATCAGCGTTCACCTGCTGGACAGCCCCCGTCAGACACTGCAGTGCATGAAACACCAAACGGATGTCGCGTCTCACGTCATCCACTGCCACCAACACATCGTGCATACACCTGCCAGCACACAGACAAACAGTCTCGGTGGTCTGTGTGCTGGCATGTGCATGTGATATGTTGGTGGCAGTGGATGGCGCGGTGACACTACGATGTCTGTCCCATGTTCCTGCCTGTGGTGTCTGACGGGGGTCCACAGAGACCTGTGCTGTGCTGTGTTCCCCCAAACCCCCCGCCCTGCCTGTTCCCCCCCCCAAACTCCCCCCCAATACCCCCTCCACCCATGCTAACACCCCCGCAGGGACATCCCCACCATGCCCCCCCCCACCCTCCCTCCCCCGCATCCCCCACACCTTGCACAACATGCCCATCCGCTGGTGAATGGTGGCCCACATTCCCCTCCTCCCCATCTTCCCCCTCCACGTCAGAGTCCTGCACCAGCACCACATCGTCCTCATTGGGCCCCTCCTCCTCATCTGCATCCTCTGACCCCTCCACATCCTCTGTCTGCAGATCCGACACCTGCGCCTCCACCTCTTCCTCCTCCTCCTGCACCTCCGCCACCTCTCTCTCCCGTCCACGGCGTGTGGTGGGCCGTCTGAGGGTGGGTGGGGAGTCTCCGGGTCCATCACTGCTGTGGTCTATATATGGGAAAGATTACATACATTACAGGCCGTCCATGTGTGTCACATAACACCTGTACATATGCAGGTAACACACCGGCTGGTAGGTCAATGTGACATTTGTTGATGAAAGTTATTCCTGGGATAACTCACCATCTTGGTGTTGTCCCGGCCCCCTGCTGAAACGCTCAAGATACTCCGGGTGGTACAGCCTCAGTTCACGGGCCTTCTTCCTCAGGTCCTCCACCTGTGGATATGCAAACATAGGTTGGGGAAACAACATTCCGGCCTAAACACGTGATTGCACGACATGGACATAGAATATTGTGACCACCATCTGTCTGCTGCCTATCCCCTGCTGTGTGTTGTGAAGCTCACAGACCCATAGACTGTATGAGATGTGTAGACTATCCAACATAGCTGATATATATGTGTGACAGACATACCCTCCGTTACAGTCCGCTTTCCAGCCCCATGGGTGTTGTGTGTCCTACAGCACCTTAGCAGGGAAATGCATCATCTACGTAGGTCGTTTAAATGACAACCATACACAGGTGTCAGGACTCCTGTAGATGGGGAGAATGGATTAAACAGCATAGGCACACTCCACCATATCACCAGGGTGGGTGAGGGCCCCCTTTGAAGGCTTCTCTGTACTCCTGGGGATAGGGAGGATGGGTTAAACAACATTAGCACACATTCCCATATCTCCAGGGTGACAGATGGCCCCCTTTGAGGGCTTCTCTGTACTCCTGGGGATAAGGGGGATGGGTTAGACAACAGTATTTGACATTCCCATATCTACAGGATGACACAGGGCTCAGTGTGAGGGCCTCTCTGTACTCCTGGGGATGGGGATGTGGGGTTAAACAGCATTAGTAAACATTCCCATATCTACAGGATGACAGGGGGCCCCCTTTGAGGGCTTCTCTGTACTCCTGGGGATAAGGGGGATGGGTTAAACAACAGTATTTGACATTCCCATATCTACAGGATGACACAGGGCTCAGTTTGAGGGCCTCTCTGTACTCCTGGGGATGGGGATGTGGGGTTAAACAGCATTAGTAAACATTCCCATATCTACAGGATGACAGGGGGCCCCCTTTGAGGGCTTCTCTGTACTCCTGGGGATAAGGGGGATGGGTTAAACAACAGTATTTGACATTCCCATATCTACAGGATGACACAGGGCCCAGTTTGAAGGCCTCTCTGTACTCCTGGGGATTGGGAGGATGGGTTAAACAACAGTATTTGACATTCCCATATCTACAGGATGACACAGGGCCCAGTTTGAAGGCTTCTCTGTACTCCTGGGGATTGGGAGGATGGGTTAAACAACAGTATTTGACATTCCCATATCTACAGGATGACACAGGGCCCAGTTTGAAGGCTTCTCTGTACTCCTGGGGATTGGGAGGATGGGTTAAACAACAGTATTTGACATTCCCATATCTACAGGATGACACAGGGCCCAGTTTGAAGGCTTCTCTGTACTCCTGGGGATTGGGAGGATGGGTTAAACAACAGTATTTGACATTCCCATATCTACAGGATGACACAGGGCTCAGTTTGAGGGCCTCTCTGTACTCCTAGGGATGGGGATGTGGGGTTAAGCAGCATTAGTAAACATTCCCATATCTACAGGATGACAGGGGGCCCCTTTGAGGGCTTCTCTGTACTCCTGGGGATAAGGGGGATGGGTTAAACAACAGTATTTGACATTCCCATATCTACAGGATGACACAGGGCCCAGTTTGCAGGCCTCTCTGTACTCCTGGGGATTGGGAGGATGGGTTAAACAACAGTATTTGACATTCCCATATCTACAGGATGACACAGGGCCCAGTTTGAAGGCTTCTCTGTACTCCTGGGATTGGGAGGATGGGTTTAAACAACAGTATTTGACATTCCCATATCTACAGGATGACACAGGGCCCAGTTTGAAGGCTTCTCTGTACTCCTGGGGATTGGGAGGATGGGTTAAACAACAGTATTTGACATTCCCAAATCTACAGGATGACACAGGGCCCAGTTTGAAGGCTTCTCTGTACTCCTGGGGATAAGGGGGATGGGTTAAACAACAGTATTTGACATTCCCATATCTACAGGATGACACAGGGCCCAGTTTGAAGGCTTCTCTGTACTCCTGGGGATTGGGAGGATGGGTTAAACAACAGTATTTGACATTCCCAAATCTACAGGATGACACAGGGCCCAGTTTGAAGGCTTCTCTGTACTCCTGGGGATTGGGAGGATGGGTTAAACAACAGTATTTGACATTCCCATATCTACAGGATGACACAGGGCTCAGTTTGAGGGCCTCTCTGTACTCCTGGGATGGGGATGTGGGGTTAAACAGCATTAGTAAACATTCCCATATCTACAGGATGACAGGGGGCCCCCTTTGAGGGCTTCTCTGTACTCCTGGGGATAAGGGGGATGGGTTAAACAACAGTATTTGACATTCCCATATCTACAGGATGACACAGGGCCCAGTTTGAAGGCTTCTCTGTACTCCTGGGGATTGGGAGGATGGGTTAAACAACAGTATTTGACATTCCCATATCTACAGGATGACACAGGGCTCAGTTTGAGGGCCTCTCTGTACTCAGGGGGATGGGGATGTGGGTTAAACAGCATTAGTAAACATTCCCATATCTACAGGATGACAGGGGGCCCCCTTTGAGGGCTTCTCTGTACTCCTGGGGATAAGGGGGATGGGTTAAACAACAGTATTTGACATTCCCATATCTACAGGATGACACAGGGCCCAGTTTGAAGGCTTCTCTGTACTCCTGGGGATTGGGAGGATGGGTTAAACAACAGTATTTGACATTCCCATATCTACAGGATGACACAGGGCCCAGTTTGAAGGCTTCTCTGTACTCCTGGGGATTGGGAGGATGGGTTAAACAACAGTATTTGACATTCCCATATCTACAGGATGACACAGGGCTCAGTTTGAGGGCCTCTCTGTACTCCTGGGGATGGGGATGTGGGGTTAAACAGCATTAGTAAACATTCCCATATCTACAGGATGACAGGGGGCCCCCTTTGAGGGCTTCTCTGTACTCCTGGGGATAAGGGGGATGGGTTAAACAACAGTATTTGACATTCCCATATCTACAGGATGACACAGGGCCCAGTTTGAAGGCTTCTCTGTACTCCTGGGGATAAGGGGGATGGGTTAAACAACAGTATTTGACATTCCCATATCTACAGGATGACACAGGGCCCAGTTTGAAGGCTTCTCTGTACTCCTGGGGATTTGGAGGATGGGTTAAACAACAGTATTTGACATTCCCAAATCTACAGGATGACACAGGGCCCAGTTTGAAGGCTTCTCTGTACTCCTGGGGATTGGGAGGATGGGTTAAACAACAGTATTTGACATTCCCATATCTACAGGATGACACAGGGCTCAGTTTGAGTGCCTCTCTGTACTCCTGGGGATGGGGATGTGGGGTTAAACAGCATTAGTAAACATTCCCATATCTACAGGATGACAGGGGGCCCCCTTTGAGGGCTTCTCTGTACTCCTGGGGATAAGGGGGATGGGTTAAACAACAGTATTTGACATTCCCATATCTACAGGATGACACAGGGCCCAGTTTGAAGGCTTCTCTGTACTCCTGGGGATTGGGAGGATGGGTTAAACAACAGTATTTGACATTCCCATATCTACAGGATGACACAGGGCCCAGTTTGAAGGCTTCTCTGTACTCCTGGGGATTGGGAGGATGGGTTAAACAACAGTATTTGACATTCCCATATCTACAAGATGACACAGGGCTCAGTTTGAGGGCCTCTCTGTACTCCTGGGGATGGGGATGTGGGGTTAAACAGCATTAGTAAACATTCCCATATCTACAGGATGACAGGGGGCCCCTTTGAGGGCTTCTCTGTACTCCTGGGGATAAGGGGGATGGGTTAAACAACAGTATTTGACATTCCCATATCTACAGGATGACACAGGGCCCAGTTTGAAGGCTTCTCTGTACTCCTGGGGATTGGGAGGATGGGTTAAACAACAGTATTTGACATTCCCATATCTACAGGATGACACAGGGCCCAGTTTGAAGGCTTCTCTGTACTCCTGGGGATTGGGAGGATGGGTTAAACAACAGTATTTGACATTCCCATATCTACAGGATGACACAGGGCCCAGTTTGAAGGCTTCTCTGTACTCCTGGGGATTGGGAGGATGGGTTAAACAACAGTATTTGACATTCCCATATCTACAGGATGACACAGGGCCCAGTTTGAAGGCTTCTCTGTACTCCTGGGGATGGGGATGGTGGTTTAAACAACATTAGCAAACATCCCCATATCTGCAGGGTGAGTGTGAGTGTACTTTGAAGGGTTCTCTGTACTCCAGGGGATAGGGGCGATGGCTTAGGCAACATTAGTGGGGATCCCCATAGCTCCAGGGTGATTGAGGGCCAACTCTGATGGCCTCTCATGGCTCCTGTGAATAGGCTAGTTGCGTTTGACAACATTGGCGCAGAACCCCTGGGCTGCATGGTGTAAGACAGACCATGTGATGCAGATTTCGCTAGCACTAAGGATTGGCCATATGTGTTAGCCTGCAGATGCAGCCCCAGCATCAGCACATGATGTTTCCGGAGACTATTTAGCAAGATCTCTGGCCTAGCTGTGTTACAATATGTTTTATCTGTTCAACAGAGGCAGATTGCATGACTGCAG
Organism: Ichthyophis bannanicus; assembly: GCA_033557465.1. Taxonomy (NCBI): domain Eukaryota; kingdom Metazoa; phylum Chordata; class Amphibia; order Gymnophiona; family Ichthyophiidae; genus Ichthyophis; species Ichthyophis bannanicus. The sequence goes on from CM066031.1 coordinate 719,400,806, forward strand.
GATTGCATCATGCCCTATGTGACCATATCCAGCAACACCTGCATACATGGAATACTACTCAGATGTGATACATAGAGATATCTACATGCGGTTGTAGCTGCTGTACATTTCTGCTGTAAACCACCTACACACAGCTGCATGGTCACCTACAATCACCCCAGTGTTTGTATATGGCTATTGTTATATGCTGCCATACCCTTACCTCACGTTTGTTTTCAGCCACACGGTTGAAACGCCGTGTGATGCGTTCCCAGGCCCTCAGCACCTTTGCAGTGTCGCTTCCCCTGGAGGCTCCTGGGAAGAGCTTATCCTGTTTTGGCCCTATTAGTATTGCCAGCTCACGGACCTCTCTTCTAGAGAAGGCAGGCTTCCTTGTGCGGGGCGCCATTTTCTTTTTTGCACGTGTAGCAGCCGTGCCGCACACAACTCATCTTCCGCATTTGCGCACATCGTTTGCCGAACATGCGTGGCGCATGGCTACGCGACCGAGATAGGCGCATAGCAACGTTCCGCATGGCTGCGTGCGGGGAATATGCACATTGAACATGCACGCTGCTTTCATACACAGTGGGTAGTGTGTGAACAACTGTATGTCTATTGACCTCTGCAGCCACAGATAGCACCGATGTATTTCTCATGTTGAAATGAACACTTTTAGGGATGTGTTGATAAACACCCAATATGTGCGGGTCCCCATTACTGGGCATGTGGCATATGAGGTGTGGTCAGTTCAGGTAGGTAACACACAAAACACCGAGAATAAGCGGCCGGACTTGTGCGCGGCGATGTGCGCTGCCTACATTATCGCGTGGAAAGGCTAGGTGGCACGCTGCTGGCCGTGCAAAACAACAGAGCCGTGGTACAACGGTGATGACACTGAGCAATGGTCCAGGGGCCATGGGTTCGATTCCCCATTGTGTGCAACGGAAATGCCCAGCTGTAGCAACACCTTTGATGGGTATATGTTTTACGAGACATATTAGCATTTGGACGACATAGGGCAGCGCACTGTACATTTTGTGCGTTTTGGACGGCGCACTGTTATTATGGGTGTCATTGGGCGGCGTACTGTTAATTATGTGCGTTTTGTGCGGCATAAGGGGTCTCGCTGATATCCACGCACAGGAACAGAGCCACAGCACAATGTTTGAAACAGTGACCACTGGTGCAGGGATCAGCGGTTCAATACCTCACAGTGCCCAGTGAACACGGCTGGCTAAAACAGTATGTATTATGTTGTGTTGTGGTGTAGGTGGCTTGTTTCTTTTTGTATCACTACTAGCAAACGCACTCTCACAGCATGTTAACATAAGGCGGCCCATAGGGCACATGTTACAGTGCACTGTCCGCCAACGCACCCTAGAATGTCCCCTATAGGGCACCATATATGTTGCCACACAGGATAATGTATAGTGCACACTGTATGGATGGCAACCATGAGGTGGCCTATAGGGCGCCCTATAAAGCACCCTCAGACACACCTTATGGGTACAGTATGCCGCGGGTGTTTTATCATGCATAAAAATAGGTGGATTTGAGATGGATAATGCTGTGGACAAGCCTATCACATTACCACACTGTGGTTTTGAACCCATATTCTCTGGCTACACAGGCAGTGACATAACCTTTGGACTACAGCACTATAGCTGTTAGCAAAAGCCATGGCTGGCTGCAGAAAGCCTGCACGTCACCTCACAGACAGTCTGCTGTTGTGAGGTGTATAGGGTTTGGCCACCCGTGCCCATGATGCACTGCACATGCAAATCACCAGTCCACAGATGCACACAGGATGGGGACTGCAACCTGACAGCTCCAGGCCTGGTATGGGGATGTGCCCGTGTGCACCCACACATCAACTCGGCCTGGTAGGGTGTACTGAGTGGGTGTTGTACTGGCACAGAGTAGCTACACACCGTCACATTGTGCGGGTACTGTGCTCACCCTAAGGGTGCGATGAGGCACCCAGGACCAGGTCCACAACACCCTCCACGGCAAATTTAGGCCATGGCAGAGCTCCAATGCACTATTACTCTGTGAGATAGGTTCTTTCTGCAGAAACAACTTGGATATCTCTGTCGGTCTGAGTCTGGGGAACCCCTTATGGATACCTAGGTGGGTTAGGTACCACCATTTGTCCCCCTCCTCCCCCCCCCCCCCCCCTGTTTGCAACGCAGGGTCTCCTCTCTAAATGCTACCTCCCTGCAATGGTGGCAGCAAAGTAGACCATCAACCCCAGTCCTACTGTGAAAGAGACACCCTACAGGCCAGTCATGGCAGCTGTATACACATCCATAACACAATATCTGACAGACATTAGGCCTGTATGTGCTCGGTTGCACCCCACCACTATCTGATATTGTCCTGCAGCAAGCCATCAGCCACTGCACCCTGCAAGGCGCTCCATCAGGACACAGACCAGCTGCGGACAATCTGCTAGTTAGTCCTGTTAGACATGCACATCCCTGACATAATATCTGACAGACAGTATGCCGTGATATGCTACGTTGGGCCCCACCACTATCTGATATTCTCCCGCAGCAAGCCATCACCCGCTGCACAGCACTCCATCAGGACACAAACCAACTGAGGACAGTCTGCTAGTTGGTCCTGTTGGAAATGCATGCACCCAGAACTAGGATGGCCGTGCACACCAGCAGATAGGTCAGTGACTGGGCCCCAAACCACAACCCATATATATCACATGACAGAGATACTATCTATCACTATGGGGGTGCCTAGCCATGCTGTCGTCACTGCACAGTCAGGGTGTTGTACAACCCCAGCAGCACATACAGAGGCCACCCTGTCTGTGTGGGTGGTGGCCAGCCACTACAGTGTCCCAGCCAGTGCCCTCTGCCCTGTGCAGATGCATCCTGGCCATCCCACCCTGTCTTATCTATACCCATGGTACCTTGCTGCTCATTATGCACATTGGCAGGCCAATACTGGCAACAGTGCTGGCAGTGTGGGCTGTGGAAGGTGTTTGCAGCCAACACACACTGTATAGACAGACACACACTCACACACGTATGCCAGCATTGTGCTACTATAGAGGCGTTTGTCAACATTGGCCACCACACCAGTCCTGGGCACAGTACAGGCATGGATATGGTACGCAATACCGTTGGGTGTCACTCCCCAGGGTGGTAAACACTGTCTGAGACCAGACCTGATGCACCCACTGCAGACAACAGAATGATTGTCATGATGGAGCTCACAGAGCATAATTTGCGTAACGTAGGGTTATCTATCTGCCAGTACTCATAGCAAGCATTTGACAGCTGTGTACCGTATACCCTGGTGTAGGGTGACATTGCTAAGGAATGCACATGCTAGTATTGTGAGATGCACGCAGGGCCCAATGTCGTGCCTCTCCAGGAGGCATTGGCAAATGTGGCCTGTGGGTGTGGGTGTGGGTGTGTCTGCCCCTGTTGGTTGCTGCTTTACAGCAGAGGTTCCCAGATGTAGGCCAGGATTACAACACACTGTTCTGGTTTTCCTGCTGTCCCTCATGAATATGCATGTGCTACATCTAAATGCCATGGCGGTGGTGCAGGGATATGACACACAAACATTTCTATACGTGGCAGCATGGAACAGGAATGGTGTGTGGTCCGCCAGGACTGCATTTGTGAGACTCTGCTGTAGGTCGTGCCCCTGGTCATGGTGTCCGTGATCAGTGGGGTGAACGATAGGTGTATGACCAATGCATATGTCCCCAGCAATAAAGGATTATCCTTACTATCACATTTTCGTTGTGGAAACAATATGTGGGCAGGATTGGCAGGGCTTTGAACCTGTGACCTTCTGTTCTTGCACACACTGTCTGTGTGCAGTGCACCCCTGTGCTGCCACAGATTGGCTGGATTTTCTGGGATGTCCATGACTGTACATCCGACAGGGCCTATCTGTTGCAGTGGACGGTGCCAGCCTGCACATGGCTAGGCCACTGTCTTCTGTGGCTATCAGGCACTGCCCCCTTCACCACCTGTACCCTTCCGGCAACATGCTGCCATGTGCTTATCTTGGAAAAGCTGATGACATGTGTGCGTTGTAGCACTCCAGGAATGCATTTTGGAGACTCTGCTCTAGGTAATGGCCATTGTTATGGTGTGTGTGCAGTGTTGGGTACAAAATGTGTGTGTGCACCATTCTTATATTCTCTGCAATAAATGTATGTCTTTACTCTCTCTGTTTAGCGGTGGGTAAAATATGGGGACTGGGTTGGCAGGAGCCCCAGATGGGATTTGAAACTGTGACCCTCAGAAACTAGAGGTACTGGCTTTGTCCACTGCACCACACTGTGGCCACAGAGACAATGCAGTCCCTGTGGATGGCAGACCTGACCAACAGAGTCAACATGCCTGCTATGCACATTTGTGATGTGGGGTCTTTCACCTTGTCTGGTGACAAGGGTGCAAATAATTCCCCCAACTGACCTCGACAAAGGGGGAATGAATGTAACCAAGCAGAGCAACAGTGATGTTTATGGACAACCATAACAGACACTCCCAGGACAGCTGAGACACACGGAAGTGAATTTTGGTCAGGTCTCCGCTCCATAGCCCCTTCCACAGCTCCTGTCCTTCTACTGGGGCTTTCCTGGGTGTGTTTTTAGTTTTTGCCCATCAATAGTATCAGTGTTCCCTAGCTGTATTAGTATTTTGTTCTGATGTTGCTCAGAGAGCAAACAGTGCTTCATGTAGGAATGTCTATCTACCATTACTCCTAGCAAACATTTGAGGGCTGTGTACCGTGTACCCAGGTATAGGGTGGCATTGCTAAGGTATGCAGGTGCTGGTAATGGGAGATGCATGCAGGGCCCAATGTCCTGCCTCTCCAGTGGGCATTGGCCAATGGGGCATGTGGGTGTGGGTGTGGGTGTGTCTGCCCCTCTTGGCTGCTGCTTTACAGCAGGGGTTCCCAACCCCAGTCCTGGTATGCCACACACTATTCGTATTTTAGTGCTGTCCCTCATGAATATGTATGAGCTACATCTACATGCCATGGGGGTGTTTCATAGATATGCAGCACTGGCATTTGTATTAGGGGCAGCATGGAACCAGAATGGTGTGTGGCCCTCCAGGACTGCATTTGGGAGACTCTGCTCTGGGTAATGCACCAGTTCATGGTGTCTGTGCTCAGGGGGGTAAAATAGAGGGGTATTACCAATGCGTAGCATATGTCCTCACTACCACGGTGTGGGTGTGTGATAAATATGTGGAGAGGATTGTCGGTTACTCCAGCTGGGCATTGAACCGGTGACGTTCTGTTCTTGCATACACTGTCTGTGTGCACTGCACCACCGTGTTGCCATGGATAGGCTGTATTCCCTGGGCAGACCATGACTGTACATCCCACAGGGCCTGTTTGTTACAGTGGACAGTGTCAGCCTGCACATGGCTAGGCCACTGTCTTCTGTGGCTAGCACCCACTACCCCCTCCACCACCTGTCCTCGTCCGCCAACATGCTGGCATGTCCTTCTCTCAGGGACAGCATATGACCTGCTTGCGTTGTGGCACTCCGGGACTGCATTTGTGGGACTGGGCTGTAGGTATGGCTCATTGTTATGGGGGGTGTGCAGTGTAGGGCAAAATGTGGGTGTTTGCACTATGCTTATGTTCCCTGCAATACAGGAGTGTCTGTGCTATCTCTGCTTGGTGGTGGGTAAAATATAGGGACTGGGCTGGCAGGTGCCCCAGCTGGGATTTGAACCTCTGCCCTCTGGTCCTAGAGGTACTGGCTCTGTCTGCTGCACCACACTGTGGCCACGGAGACTGTGCAGTCCCTGGAGATAGTTAACCTTGCAGGATGGAGTCTCAACCCCTGCTCTGCACATTTTGACTGTGGGCTCATTCACCCTGTCTGGTGACACACGTGCAAATAAACCCCGCAATTGACCACAAGAGAGGGGGATGACATATAACCATGCTGGGCAACAGTGATATTGATGGCCAACCATATAAAACACTCCCAGGACAACTCCAAACAACGGACATGTTTTTTGGAAAGGTCTCCGCTCCGTTGACCCTTCCGACATTCATTTCCTGTTTCTGGGACCTTCCTGGGTGTATTTGTTATATTTGCCCATGGCTATCACTGTTCCCCAGCTGACTTACTGTTTTTAATATTTTTGTGCTGGTCATTTTCTAGTTTTAATAGCACTTTTGTGCTGTGCACATGTATCACACTGCTCACGTTTTACAGGTTTCCCCGGTTTTGCTCTACATTGCTGACGTAAATGGTTTCTCTTCCCTTTAAATGCCCTCTACCGCGAGTGTTTCACTCGCGCTATTTTTTACTTGTAAATTCGGCCCCGCAACTGTGCGAGGGGCCTCTCCCCTCCCCTTCCCCGCCCATTAACCCCGTCTCTCCGCCCCTCGGGGGCCTTCCTCCGCCCTCAGTTAGCCTTTCCACGCCTCTATCGGACATTTGCGGGCCCGTACTTGTGCGGGGCCTGTTAGTGTGTCGCGCACATGCACGGGGCTTCATCGCACATGTCCGGGGCATTTAAGAGCGTTTAAGAGCGTTTAGGTGCCGCGTTTCCGTGCGCTATTGTGCGGCGCGCACCTTTGCGGTTTTTAGTAAACATCCCCCTATGTGTGCTATCATGCTCAGAATTTTTAACTTTTCTGAATGGCCTTATGTAAAATCTTATCATTCACCGTCAAAGGCATTAATGGTCCACTCAAAGGAAAGAAAATCCTTAGCTATCTTAGCCATGTGCATGTTGATTTAGTGTTTCTTCAGGAAACGCATTTAAACTCTGCTGAAACACTGAAACTCAATGCTAAGCCTCACATGGTAGCTGCCTATTCTCCCACCGTTTCCAAATGGTACGGGATAACCATTCTGGTTAAGAAGTCTTTGCATGCTACTGTACCTGATATTAGCGCTGACAAGGAGGGTAGATGGGCCCGTGTACACCTTGAGGTTGGAGATAGTGAATTCACGTGTATTTGCATTATGCCCCGAATGTGGACAACCCTGCTTACTCTGCAAGTATTGCGCAGTTGGCCTTGGCCTCTGCCAATGCTCCATTAATACTTGGTGGCGATTTTACTCAAGTGTTCCCTCAATCTTTTCTTCTCAAACAAGGTGCTCGTTGGTTGGAAGATCCAGTACCGAGTAGACCTGTGTGGCTAGATATAGAAGCGGGCCTTTGCAAACCGATTCCTCTTACCTTTCTCCCTGGTATGACTCTCCCATCAGACTCCTACTATCTACCAATGCTTTTAGACACTTTAGGTGCCTTTAATACTCTTATGCAATCTTTAGACTCCCGACTCTGGTCAGTGCAACTTCAGCATCGCCTTCGGAGCACTAGAGTACTCCCGCCATCGGCATTCCCTACATAAGGTTGATTGGAGACTTTCCGATCTCTCGGTAGTTCACCGGGTGTAGCATCCAATTTTACTAAACCTTATGTAATGCTATAACTAGAGATACCCCTATAGCGCAGAAAGTATGGGAGAGAGAATTGCATGTGACTTTGACCTCGGAGCAATGGAGCCTTATCTGGAGTAGAGGGACAAGGGTTTCCGATCCGCCTCACTCACTCAGACCCTCTTCTTTCTAGCCCACCGGTATTTTTACACTTCTCACAGATTAGACAAATGGAACACTACTCAGGGCAATGGTTGCTGGACACGTCCTGCGGCCATTGGTTCATTGCCTCATGTTATGCATGAATATCCCGCACTACAGTATTACTGGCGTCGGGTCTGGGGTCGTATTTAGTCTATCTCGCACTCTCAGGAGCCCCTTTCTTGGAGGATAGTGGGACTTCGCCCAATTGCGGGGATCCCCTCTCTCCCAAAAATGGCTTATCTCCTTTCGAACTTTATGCTTGGCATTGCTATTTCCCTAATTAAGTAATACTGGAAAATTAGCTCCCATCTGAGCCCCAATGAATGGTGGAATCATGCCTGTCTTTGCAGTAAATATGAACAAATACCTCGTCTGTTCGCTTCCTCCGTTCAGACTCCTTCTCATTGGTCTCAATGGAAGCTGCTCAATGACTATGTACATTTTGCTAAATGCTCTCATCTGACTGTCTAACTTTGTATATATCTCTGTCCCATGATCATGCTGTATTGTAGATACTCTTTTGATCGTTTGATGTATAATCACTGTTAATTGGAAGCGCTCACATGCTGATATAATCGGGTAGAGAAGAAGCATCGGGGTGGGGGGTAATGGGTTTACTTTTCCTTATTGTATACCTGTTTTGTCTCTTTTGGTGTGTTGTTTCTTTTGTTTGTTGCAAAATGAAAATAAAAGTTTAAAAAAAAATAAAATGGTATTTAGAGCTGATATCACAGAAAAATTGAAAGAAATATTGATACACCGGGAAGATGTATTGCAAGTATTTGATAAACTAAAGAGTAGCAAATCACCTGGATCAGATGGCATGCATCCAAGGGTGTTGAAAGAACTGAAATATGAGATTGCAGACCTACTATTAGTAATCTGTTAAATATCATAAAAATCATCTGTAATACCTGAAGATTGGAGGATGGCCAATGTAACGCCAATTTTTAAAAAGGGTTCCAGTGGTGATCTGGGAAACTACAGACAGGTGACCTGATGTCAGTACCGGGAAAAATGGTAGAAACCATCATAAAGAACAAAATTACTGAACATATAGATAGTCATGGCTTAATGGGAGACAGCCAACCTTGCTTTAGCCAGGGAAGGTCTTGTCTTACTAATCTATTATATTTTTTTGAAGGTGTAAATAAACAGGTAGACAAAGGTGGGTCAGTCGATGTAGTATATCTGGATTTTCAGAAAGCCTTTGACAAGGTCCCTCATAAGAGACTCTTGGCAACATTAAAAAGTCAAGCGAGCCTCATGCCGAAGCGAAAAGGCAAGCCAAGAGCTCCTCCCGCGGAGCCAGTGCTTGCTTCTGTGGATCCGATGGATAAGTTTGTTCGGCTCAATGATGATCAGAAAAGGGAGATTCGAGCGGGCTTGGTAGAGCCGGTGGTGGAGTCCTCGGCGTCTTCCACCCTTGAGCCGTCTCTCTCCCCAGATGGGCGTTTACCTCCTGCCACTCCAGGTTCCTTGGTGACCCCTTCGGCGCGCGGCTCTGCAGCCCCTCCTGTCCAGGTTCAGGCTGCGGAACAGAAGCGGGGTGCATTGAAGGGTGACCCTGGAGGGCAGCCGCCTGTGTTTGAGGCTGCTGTTTCTGGAGTTTTACATTCTGCAGTGGTTGCGAATACCGCAAGTGCGGTGGACAGTCGTGGTACTGTGAAGGATCGAGCTGCCCCGGCTGAGTTACTATTTTCCCTTTCCCAGCCTGCTGTGGCATCTGGGAAGCGGTTAGTCAACTTTCTGTGGTGGTGAGCCAACAATTGACTCTCTCTTCTTCTAAAATTTCTAAGTTGGAGGAGAATGATATTCTGACCACCGATATGGTGGAAGTAAAGAGTAAAATCGAAGTTTCTGATCAGAAACTCTTACAGGTATCTGATCTGACATTTTCCTTAATGAAGGACAATATAGTGTTAAAAATGAAGTTGGAGACTTTAGAGAACGCTACTAGGGCTTCTAATCTTTGTTTGCTCAATTTTCCCGTGGTTCCGGATGTAGCGCCTTTGGAACTTTTTAAGAAGTATCTACAGGAATCTTTATTGGTACCTTTAGATGGCTGGACTTGGGCATCCATTTCACCACCTGGAAGACCTACAAAATGTTATCCTCCTTGGGCATTTGTAGGAGGATTGCGAAATTGCAATTATCCACTTCATGTGGCTAAACAGCTATGAATTCATAAAAATGACCTTGAAAATTGCCCAGTAAGAATGACTACAAACATTACAGTCTTTGTGATCGTCACATTCATATATTTTCACATTTCATAAAAATGGAATTTGATATGATAAAAGGACAAAGGATGTATGGTAGGCCTGAATCTCATTATCCTTTGCATCAGAAAAAAACATAACTTTGACAAATAGTCTTCCATCGAACATAATGACTACTGCAATCCTAAAGAGAGATTCAGCCAGACTCATTCGTGTTCTGGGTAGGAACAAATAGAATCATAGAAACACAGAAACATGATGACAGAAAAAGACCACATGGCCTATCTAGTCTGTCCTTCCATATCAACCACTAAAATATTCCTCTTTTTCCCCTTTAGAGATCCTCTGTTTTTGTCCCATGCTTCTTTGAAATCAGGTACTGTCCTCATCTCTACCGCCTCCACTGGGAGACTATTCCACGGATCCATCACTCTTTCCGTAAAGAAATATTTCCGCATATCACTCCTGAATCTATCCCTTTTCACCCTCATCCCATGTCCCCTTGTAGCAGAGCCTGCTTTCATTCGAAAGAGGCTCTCCTCTTGTGCATTTATGCCACGGAGGTATTTAAACATCTCAATCATATCACCTCTATCCCGCCTTTCCTCTAAGGTGTACATATTAAGATCCTTAAGTCTGTCCTCATATGGTTTATAATGAAGACCACTAACCATTTTAGTAGCCATCCTTTGTACGGACTCCTGCCTGTTTATATCCTTTTGAAGGTGTGGTGTCCAAAACTGCACACAATACTCCAAATGAGGTCGCACCAAAGACTTATACAGAGGCACTATCACCTCATTTCTTCTGCTGGCCATTCCTCTCCCTATGCACCCCCCACAAAAATATAAAAAATCCAGGGACATGCACTGCATAATCCAGAGCCAGGACCCAAACCTGTGACTTTCTGCTCAGCATACACACCAACTGCATGTTCTGCACCACAGTGTTGCCACTGCAGAGGTGTCTGAGGGGGAGGTGGGTAAATAAGTCCTACACAAGTATGTGAGTGAGCAACATCTCATGAACTTTGAGGCTTGAGTAGAGTGCATTAGTTGGCTATCATTGCGAGGGTTTTTTTTCAAGAAATCAAAAGATTAAATATCCATTTAATGCATATCAAAAGGAGAATGCACAAAGTCAAAACTCCAGCCAGGAGTTTTGCCACACTTAGCTGCTGCCTCAGGAACTCCTAAAAAATATTAAAACTAAAAGCTGAAACTAAACATGCAGTGGTAAGCCTATATCTAAAGCAAATGTTCAACAAAATTAACTCTAAACAAATTTCAAGCTGAACAATACCTCAAGAAGACATACGAGTATAACCTGCATAGAAAATGGCAGGACACTTCAGAGAAGAAATGCCGTGCATGTGAATTGTGGAGGGAAGTTTAAATATCTGCGGCAGGTTCAGAAGAACCAATGCCACTTTTTACCACTTGATTATTCAAAGCAAACGGGCCTTTAGTCTCCCTATTAAAAATGTAAGACTGTTCTCGTTGAACCAAGCACTTTTTAAAAAGACCACCACATATTTATTGAATAATGAAACATTTTAAATCCTGAATATTATGCTGCTTTTGTTGCCAATGACCCACCAGCGGAGCAGATTCTACACTTCGGCAAATGGCAGAGAGATGTTCCACAATCGAGTCTTAAAAGGGTGAGGGGTTTGTCCAATATATCACATACCACAAGGGTATAAGATAGCATGTATAATCCCACTACTGTCACATGTGGTACATCCATGTACAGTAAACTGAAGGAAAACCCTAATGGAGGGTGTGTAAAAGACTGTAACTGTGAAGTGTGGGAACAAACAACACAGCTCCCACACTGCCAGTGCCCCCAGACAGAAGAATCTGAGGCTGCTTCATTGTTGTACCATCTAGATCTCATCATCAAATCCCTTAAATTGCGGTCCCGCTTATAAGCAAAACAAGGAGATTGCTGAAAAACAGGGTGCATCCAAAGGATGTTTCAGTGCCGAAGGATCAGCTATTTACCTGCAAGGATTGTGCTGAATGTTCGAGTACACACACTAGTGTACGATCTTCCATGCATGTTCATAAGTAATAAGCCACGATTAACATGAAACGCCCATTTCTTATCCCGACAAATGACCTATGAAGGGTATCCATGCTACTCAAAATGGTGTGCCATGACAACAGATTGACACACATTTGCCATCCCATGTGGAACATAACCGCCACAAACATAAGAACTGATCCTTTGGAATATTCTCCTTAATTTGTCTAGGGTTAAAATTCTGGAAATTTAGAAGCCTACTACTACTACTACTACTACTGAGAATTTGTATAGCGCTACAAGATGTATGCAGTGCTGCACAGACATGTAAGAGACAGTCCCTTCTCATCAGAGCTTACAATCTAGTCAAGACAGACAACACAAGGGAAACACAAGGAGATCAGGTGAGTCAGGAAACCGAAAGCAGCAGCGAAGAAGTGAGTTTTCAGCCTGGATTTCAAAAGGGTCAGGGAAGGCGCCTGACATACAGAACCGGGCAGTTCCAGGCAGCAAGGTAAAAGGAGCGAAGTCTGGAGTTAGCAATAGAAGAGTAGATAGAAGCAATTTGCCAGAAGAGCAGAGTTCCCGTATTCTAACAGAAAATCATAGTCACAAGTTGTTGGCTATCCCTACAAATCTGAATATCTAAAAAATTTGCCTCATTAGAGATGAAAGGACTAAACTGCAAATTACTATCTACAGTATTAAGCCAGACCAAAAAATCCAAAAGAGAAGAGTGTTCACCCTTTCATATAAAGAAGACATTATTGATATAATGTACCCATAAGGTTGCCCACTGCCAATACTCAGATTTATATACCTATGTTTCCTATGTTACCTCTGGACATAGAAACAGGTCACTGAAGGGGCCACAGGGCCCCCATTGCTACCCTGTGCACCTGATGGAAGAATTTGTCTTGAAATTCAACATAATTCCTCTGCAAAACCAATTTCAAAAACGGCCCAAAAAGACCAGACATGCCGCAGACAACTCAATGCCTAACAAATCCCCAAGAGAAATCTCCAAAGCTTGTTCCTGTGGAATGTTAGTATATAACGTGGAGATATCCATAGTAACAAGCTGATAAGATGTCTCATCCAATGTAAAGATGGCTAATTTCTTAATAAGGACCCCAGTATCTCAAATATAAAAAGCAGTTGGTTGAACTAAAGGGCATAAATACTCATCCACATACTGTGAGAGAGGTTATAAATAGGACCCTTTTCCTGAGACAATGGGTCGCCTGGTGCATGTGTTAAGGATTTATGTATCTTTGGTGCCATATAGACGCAAGGATTTCGATTTAGCTCTTTCAGTGTTTGTTCTGGAGGTTCCTCCTCTTCTGCCACCGCTTTTAGTTGGTGTACCCCAAAGGTCTGCTCTAGGACCTCTCCTGTTTTCTCTATACCCAGTTCCTTGGTGCCCTCATCTCTCCCCATGGCTTTCAGTATCATTTTTATGTGGATGACTCTCAAATCTATCTATCTTCACCAGACACTTCTACATTCCAAGCTCATATCTCTGAAATTGAACATGGCTAAAACTGAACTTCTTACCTTTTCCCCTAAACCCTCCTACTACCTTCCTCCTTTCATCATCACTGTTGACAATACCCTTCTTCTTCCTGTTTCCTCAACCTGTGACCTTGGGGTCATTTTTGACTCCTCTCTTTCCTTCTCCTCACATATTCAACAGATTACTAAAACCTGCCATTTCTTTCTCTATATCATTAACAAAATTTGCCTCTTTTCTCTGAACACACAACTAAAACTCTTGTCCACTCTTTAGTTACCTCGCATCTTGACTAAGGCAAACTCATCCTTGCTGATCTCACTCAGAGTCATCTTTCTCCTCTTCAATCTATTCAGAACTCTGCTACACAGTTAATCTTCCGCCAGCCCTGATACACTCATATACAATACACTTTTCAGACAATATGACATTTGTATGTAAATAGTTGCTCTTGTTGTTGTTTTGTTGTAAATAATTGACCCGGTTATCCAAGTTAATGGTCCTGTTATATGTAATAACCCAGATAAATGTAACTTGTCTGAAGTTTTCTTGTTCCATGTAAACCGCGCTGATAATGAATAGTGCGGTATATAAAAAATGTTAATAAATAAATAAAATAAATAAATATAACCCTTCTTCTGAAATCATTTCACTGGCTCCCCTTCCGTTTCCATATCCATTTCAAACTACTTCTTCTAACCTAAAAATGCATTTACTCTACTGTCCCTCATTACCTTCCCTCTCTCCTCTCTCCTCTCTTCCTATACCCCTCCTTGTGAACTTTGCTCCTCTTCTGGCTTCTTTCTCTCTATGCCCTTCTCTTCTAATGCCAACTCCAGACTTTGATCCTTTCACCTTGCTGTTCCTTATGCCTGGATCAAGAGTCCTCTGTCCTTATGTCAAGTCTTATCTCTCTACCTCTTCAAATCCATACTAAAGGCTTATCTCTTTGAAGCCGCTTTTGGATCCTAATCTTTTGTTCCCTTGCATCTCCTCTCCCAATTGAACTCTTACTTCTCTTGTATTGTACTGTCTGTCTTATCTAGATTGTAAACTCTACAAGCAGGGACTGTCTTTTTACGTGTTTGTACAGCGCTGTGAACACCTTGTAGCACTTTATAAATGATTAATGGGAGTAGTATTAGTAGTAATAGTAGCAAAAAGGAACTTAAATTCCTTATCTGAGATCAATCCTTTAGATAAGGCATCCTCTAAGAAAAAAAATCATCCTGGATAACAGATGTAGGGTCATCCTGCAAGTGACGATAAAAATGCACATCTTGTAATTGAGACAATGCCTCCATCACATAATCACAGTTATTTAAGATCACAATGGCACCGCCCTTGTCAGCGGGTTTAATCACTATGGAAGAATCAGATCATAAAGACTGCAACACCCTCCACTCCTGAGGTGGCAAATTATGCTTAATAGGTTGAGGATGTATCTCCTTAAGATCACATAATAACGTTTGTTCAAAGGCTTGGATATTAGGGTCTGGGGTATCCGGGGGAACCCAAGTAGATTTACAATGAAAGCCCATAGAACATGTGGATGTATTCAGCATATCCTGGAAAAACAGGGCCACATGTAATTTATGTATAAAGGCCTGTATAATGACATGCACATTGAAAAGATTAGTCCTATACGAGGGCACAAAAGAGAGATCCCGATTCAACAATGAGATCTCCTTACTAGACAAAGGCCAATCAGACAAGTTGTAGAGAGGGGCTACAATGTGGCACATTTAAGACTAATCAGAGAAAATATTTTTTCACTCAGTGTATAATCAAACTATGGAATTCATTACCGGTGGAAGTAGTAAAAGCTATTAGTGTAGATTGGTTCAAAACAGGTTTGGATGAGTTCCTGAAGGAAAAGTCCCTAAACCATTATTAAAGAGGATAGGGAAATCTACAGCTTTCCCCAGGACAAGCACTGTGGAACCTATATATCCTTTTGGGAACCTGCCAGGTACTTGTGACATGGATTGACCATTGTTGGAAACAGGATACTGGGCTTGATGGACCTTGGTCTGACTAAGGGGCATGTTTACTAAAGTTTCTTAACATGCGCGCCGCGTTAGTCTGCAGGATGCCATATAAGGAGTGGGCGGTCCGGTCAAAAATAGCAAAACGGGATTAGCGAGCGCGCTCTTGTGCGCCACACACATTAGCGCACGAGTAACGCGCGCGGGAAGCATAAGCAGGCACGCTGATGTGCAACCAGAGGAACAGGGATACAGTACAATGGTGAAGACACTGACAGATGGTGCTGGGGTCATGGGTTCAATCCCCCACTGTGCCCAATGAATAAGGCTGGCTGAGGCACTACCATTTATGTGTAATATTGCATTATGAGGCTTTTTAATTTTATTTTAATTACTGCTGCTAGCAAACGCACTCTCTCAAAGTGCTGTAACGTAAGGTGCTGCATAAGGCACCCCAGAGGGCACATTTTAAAGTGCACTGTCCGCCACGGCACCCTACAATGTTGCTTAAAGGGTGATCTATAGGGCACTATATAGGGTGCCCTATGAGGCACAGCAAGGTCATAGCACTGTTTTTGATGGCAGCACTGTGCATTTAAACGCATGAAAATCTTAAGTAGGTGCGCTGACATACAAGGAGGAACAGCAGTGTAGCACAATGGTTAAGGCACTGACTGATGATACAGGGGTCATGAGTTCAATCCCCTATGTGTGTAAGGCTGGCTGAGGCATCAGCTTTGACATGTAAGAATTGTTTCCTGCCGCACTTTATTTGTATTTTATTAATTGCTGCCATCAAACACACCCTCATGTGCAGTAACCTAAGGTGCTGCATAAGGCACCCTATAAGGCACTCCATAGGGCACATTATAAAGTGCACTATCCGCCACGGCACCCTATAATGTCCCCTGTAGGGCACCCTATCAGTCTCTCCATAGGATACTGTATAGTGCACCTTATATGGACGGTAACCATAAAGCGCCCTCTGAGGCACCTTATGGGTACAGTACGCTGAGGGTGTATTTGCTTGCAGCAATAATGTACATTAAAAAGAGATAATGCTTTGGGCAGTCCTATCAAACAACCCCACTGTGGGTTTGAACCCATGACCTGTGACTCCACTGGCAGTGAAGTAACCAGTGGGCTACAGCTCTACAGTTGCCAGCAAACCCCTGGCTGGCTGCAGAAGGACTGCAAATCACCACACAAACAGTCTGCTGTGGTCACCAGGATAGGGTTAACCCACCCATACCCATGATGCACTGCACATGTAAATCAGCAGTCTACAGATGATCACAAGATGGGGTATGCACCCCCACAGCACCTCGGCCTGGTAGAGGGAACTGACCGTGTGTGGTACTGGCACAGAGTAGCTACACCCCGTCACATTGTGCAGGTACTGCACTCACCCTGAGGGTGAGGTTGGGTGCCCAGCACCAGGTCCACAGCAGAGATAGGCCATGCTGAAGGTCCTCAGCAGTGTTAATGTGTGAGATAGGTAGTTTCTGCAGACACACCTTGGATATATCTGTATGTCTCAGTCAGGTATAGCCCCTAGGAGGATTGCGTGCCACCACTCTCCTCCTCCTCCAGGGCTGAGGGTGGTAACCAGGGTCTCCCACCAGCAGATCCACATTCTACCTCCCTGCAATGGTGGCAGTAGAGGGGACCATCAGCCCCAGTCTTGCTGGGTAACAGACACTCTACAGGGCAGTCAATGCAGCTCTGTACACATCCATAACGCAATAGCAGACAGACATTAGGCCTGGATATGCTAAGCTGCACCCCACCACTGTCTGATATTCTCCTGCAGCAAGCCTTCAGCCGCTGCACCCTGCAAGGCGCTCCATCAAGACACATACCAGCTACAGACAGTCTGAAGCTGCAGACAGTCTGCTAGCTAGTCCATAGTGCATGTTCCTGGTGGAAACACGTGCACCCAGAACTGGGATGTCAGCAAACACAACAAGCAGATAAGTCAGTGACTGGGCCACAAAAAGAAACCCATATCTACTATATAGCACTATGGGGGTGCCTGGCTATGCTGTGGTCACTGCACAGTCAGGGTGAGAGTGATCTCCCTGCAGGACATGCTGTGGCCACCCTGTCTGTGCAGGTGGTGGCCAGGCACTACAATGTCCCAGCCAGTGCCCTATGCCCTGTGCAGATGCATCCTGGCCAGGCCACCCTGTCCGGGCTATACCCATGGTACCTTGCTCCTCATTATGCACATTGGCAGGCCAATACTGGCAACAGTGCTGGCAGTGTGGGGTGTGGAGGGTGTTTGCAGCCACCACACACTGGATAGATAGACACACACTCCCACACCTATGCCAGCATTGTGCTACTATAGAGGAGTTTAGCAGCCCTGGCCACCACACCAATCCTGGGCACA
Source organism: Ichthyophis bannanicus (assembly GCA_033557465.1). NCBI lineage: Eukaryota > Metazoa > Chordata > Amphibia > Gymnophiona > Ichthyophiidae > Ichthyophis > Ichthyophis bannanicus. The sequence continues at coordinate 719,418,543 of CM066031.1, forward strand.
GTGCAGGCATGGATATGGTACGCAATACTGTTGGGGGTCACTCCCCAGGGTGGTAAACACTGTCAGAGACCAGACCTGCATCACACTCCACAGACATCAGAAAGGTTGCTGTGATGGAGCTCAATCAGCAAACTGTGCTTAACGTACGAATTGCTATCTGCCAGTAATCATAGCAAACTTTTGATAGCTGTGTACCGTATTCCCAGGTGTAGGGTGGCATTGCTAAGGTATGCAAGTGCTAGTATTGGGAGATGCACGCAGGGCCCAACATCCTGCCTCTCCAGGTGGCTTAGGATAATGGTGCCTGTGGATGCGGGTGTGTCTGCCCCTGTTGGCCGCTGCTCTAGGGCAGAGGTTCCCAACTCCGGTCCTGGTGTGCCAAACACTGTTTGGGTTTTCATGCTGTCCCTCATGAATATGCATTAGATACATCTGCATACCATGGGGGTGGTACATAGATATGCAGCACAGGCATCTTTATTAGAGGCAGCATGGAACCTGAATGGTGTTTGGCCCTCCAGGACTGCATTTGGGAGACTCTGCTCTAGGTAATGCGCCTGTTTATGGTGTCTTTGCTCTGTAGGGTAAAATGTAGGTGTTTTGAACATGTTTACGTCATCTGCAATAAACGTTCTGTCTGTAGTAGCACGTTTCAGTTGTGGGTAAAATATGGGGGCTGGGTTGGCAGGCACCATAGCTGGGACTTGAACCTGTGACCTTCTGCCTCCAAACACACTGGTTGTGTGCACTGCATCACCATGTTGCCACAGAGACAGTGCATTCCCTGGTGATACCATGAATGTTTGTCTGGCAGGGCCTGTCTGTTGCAGTGCATGGCACCCACCTACACAGGGCTAGGCCATGATCTGCTCTGGGCAGCTGCCACTGCCCCCTCCACCACCAGTACCCCTCCGCCACCATGCGGACATGGCCTTATATTGGAGACAGCATAAAACCTGAATGATTTGTGGCCCTCCAGGACTGCATTTGTGGGACTCTGCTCTATGTAATGCGCATGTTTCTGGTGTCTGTGCTCGGTGGGGTAAAATATAGGCGTTTGAACCATGCGTATGTTCTCTGCAATAAAGGTTTGTCCTTACTATCACGGTTTAGTAGCGGGTAAAATATGGGGGTGGGATTGGCAGTAGCCCCAGCTGGGACTTGAACTTGTGACCTTCTGCTCCTGAACACACTGGCTGTGTTCACCGCACCACACTGTGCTCACAGAGCCAGTGCAGTCCCTGGAGATACCATGGTTGTTTGTCAGACAGAGCCTGTCTGTTGCAGTGCATGGCACCCACCTACACAGGGCTAGGCCATGGTCGGCTCTTGGCAGCTGCCACTGCCCCCCTCCACCACCAGTACCCCTCTGCCACCATGCTGACATGCCCTTCTGCTGGTGGTGCTGGTGGTGTGCAGTCTCAAGCCATCCAGTGTGCAGGTAGGCGGCTGCCTATGGTGCGTGTTCTGGGGTAGGGGTGCCTGCATAGGCATCCACGCTTCCCCCCAACACCGCCTGCCAATGTTCTGTGCCCTTGGGGGTACCTGCTGGGTACTATCCCCTGTGACACTGTGATAAACACTCTTGTGCCCATGTTGGGCCCTCATCAGTTGCTGTCTGGCTGCTGTTCAGTTTCAGCATTCCTAAGTGCCACCTAGGCATCTGCCTAGTCCACACTGTGCCCCAGCTGCACCACAGCATGTGCCTCCTGCACCCCTCTGTATCCCCTTTCCCAGCATCTGTCCAGTTGCCCATTCCGACATGCCCGCCCTGCTGTTGTGGAACATGTGCATGCCATAGGTAACCTGTCCAATGGAGAGGGAAACCCTGATCAGTGCTATTTCACTGTGGGATCATTCACCTTGTTTGGGGACGGAGCGTAGACCCTTCCAAAATTCATATTTATTTTTTGGGGCTTTCTTGGGAGTGTTTTTTGATGTTTTCCATTACTATCAATATTGCCCATCTTGATTATGATTTTTTTTAATTTTGTTGGGGCCCTTTTCAATGTTTATTTGTACTTTTGTTCTGTGCACATGTATCACACTTATCACTTTTTGTAGGTTACCTGGTTTTGCTGTACATTGCTGACAGAAATGGTTTCTCTTCCCTTTAAATCGGTTCTAATGCGAGGTTTTCACTTGCGTTATTTTTGGCCTCGAATGCACCTCGCTAGTGTGCGGGGAGCCTCTTCCCTCCCACTCTCCACCCATTGACCCCTTTTCTCTGCCCCTGGGGGCCTTCCTCCGCCCTCCGGGAGCCTTTCCCCGCCTCCAGCGCTCGTGTGCGCCGCTGCGCACATGAGCGTGCACTAAAGTGTATTTTTGCCCTGTAAAGCGTCATTAGCATGCGCTAAGGTACCTTAGCATGCGCTAAGGTACCTTAGCGTGCACTAATTGCGCGGCGCGCACCTTAAGAAACTTTAGTAAACATACCCCTAAGTATGGAATTTCTTATGTTCTTATGAAAGGAGGCTGAAAAATGTGGGGCGACTTGATCCCACACTGAGCATCCTTACACATTTTATTAAAGAAATTTGCATTTATCTGTAACTCATGTAACACCCCTAGATATTTCGGGAATGATATGACCTTTGACCATTCTTAATTCAGTCCAATAAATCTATCTTTCTATCTGCTCTATTAGTTGAGACATTTTTCTATTTGCCTAGTGACAAAGAGAGCTGAAATCTTTACATATTGCTGTACTAGTGATGCCATATTTTTATATTACTACTGCAAGTGATAATTATCTGGTACTATATCATTTGACATTGCATTATATTTTAGATTGTTGCTTTCCATTGTGCATTAAACATGCATATCCATTTCAGACTGACCTTCACTAAAACACTGAGGAGATATTAATAATAAACATAATCCTCCCACTTACACTGTTAAATGGTTTGGAGCTGAACTACTGCTAAATGATAAGAACTGAGTGACCTACCAATTAATACAGAATACTTACTAATAGGTTTGAAAGGTTTTTCAGAATTATAGAAAGAACCTTTTGGGTTCACAATACACCTTTAAACTGGATTCCAAGACTGCATATGATCTTTAGTCCAATGTACAAAATGGTCCTTGGCTGTAGGGCTGGTGATTTTCCCAGCTAGGGTTAATATGGTAGCCTAACCTTTGACTCCAATCTGGTGAGCCTTTTGTGAAGTTGGAGAGACTTGAGTCCATCAGGGCACATCAGGACTGTTTAAATTTAGTTATTTAATTATTGCCAGGATTTGATAGACAGCTATTCAGGTACAACATCATATGGGCTGACATAAAATAAAATATACCATACTGGGTCAGACTAAGAATCCTTCAAGCTGAGTATCCTGTTTCCAAGAGTGGCCATTCCAGGTCTCAAGTATGTTGGGTTCCCAAAGGTATACACATTCCATACTGCTTGTCCCAGGGGTAAGCAGTGAATTTACCCAGTCCTTTTTAATAATGGTTTATGGACTTTTCCTCCAGGAACTCATCCAAACCTGTCTTGAACACAGCTACTCCTACCACTTTTACTACATCCTCTGGCAATGAATTCCAGAGTTTGATTATATAGTCGAGTGAAAAAATATTTTCTCTTATTAGTCCTAAATGTAGCTTCATTGAATGTCCTCCAAGTCTTTCTACTTTTTGAAGGAGTAAACAATTCATCTATGTTTATTTGTTCCACTCCATTCATTAATTTATATATCTCTATCAAATCTCACCCTCAATCCCTTTTCCTCAAACCCTTTTCCAGGTTGAAGAACCCTAACCTTTTTAGCCTCTCTTCATAGGGGTATCCTTCCATCCTCTTTACGATTTTGGTGGCTCTTCTCTGTACCTTTTCTAATAACACTATATCCTTTTTAAGATACGGTGACCAGAATTGCACACAATATTCAAGTTGCAGTCACACCATTGGAATGATACAGAGGCATCATAATATCCTTTGTTTTATTCTCTGTTCCTTTCCTTATGATTCCTAGCATTCTATTTGCTTTCTTGGCTGCCGCTGCACACTGGGTGGAGGGTTTCAATATGTTATCTACAATGACGCTAAAATCTTTTTCCTGGTTAGTGATTCCTGATATGGAACCTTCCATCGCGTAACTACAGTTTCGGTTGTTCTTTCCTAGGTGCATAACTTTGCACTTGTCTACATTAAATTTCATCTGCCATTTGAACATCCAGTCTTCCAATTTATCAAGGTCCTCTTACAATTTTTCACAATTCTCTTGGGTTTTAACAACTTTGAATCATTTTGTGTCATCTGAAAATATGATTTACCTCACTCAGTATTCCCATTTCCAGGTCATTTATAAATATGTTAAAAAGCAGTGGGCCCAGCACAGAACCCTGGGGTACTCCATTGAGAAAAATGTCCGTTTAACCCAACTCTTTGGGGTATGTTTACTAAGCGGCGGTAATGTCACCGGTGAAAAGTGCAGCGTTAATGTTACCAACGCCATATAAGGTAGTGGGCAGGCAGGGGGGGCATTCCGGTATAAAGATAGCAATGTCCTGTTAATGTGTGTTAAAGAGCACCTTGGCCATTTAACCCGCGTTAACGGGACATTCCATGTTAAGCTGACAAACAGGGCATGTTAAGGCTGACAAGGCACCCTAAGGGCTCTAAGGCACCCTAACTTAAGATGCCTTAATTTAAGGTGCCCTAAGGGCTGCAAGGTGCCTTAATCTAAGGCTCCTTAGGTTAGGGCACCTTAAAGTCCTTAGTGTGGCTTAAAGTCCTTAGGGTGCCTTGAATTAAGGTGCTTTAACCTAAGGAGCCTTGGGTTAAGACACCTTAATATAAGGCACCCTAAGGGCTTTAAAGTGCACCTTATAAGGTGCCCTAAAGACGTTAAGGTGCCTTAAGGTAAGGTCCCCTATGGGCAGTAAGGTGCCCTAATGTGAGGTGCCCTAAGGGCTGTAAGGTGCTTTGAGTTGACAAGCATGAACTGTAAGGTATAAAACTAGCTGTAACCCTAACACAGGATAGAGCACCAAGGAAAGGCAATGAACAAGTGATGGATGGAAGGAGAGGTGGGAGCTGATGGACCTGCCATAACTGTGGGCATCATATGTGGCAGCCAGTAAAGTGGACAAACATGTTGGAGGCAGCTGTACCGATGCACAGGGTGTTGGCAATGTAAAGTGCTGCAATGACAGTGGGTGGCAGAGGATGGGACTACGTGTCCCCCAGTGGAGGCAGAGGTGGCAGTATATTTGCAATGATAGGCGGGCAGAGGAGTAGTGGTGCCATGCAGATCAGGCACAGGCGAGGCAAGCACAAAGAGCCGCAATGCAGAAAAGGGTACCAATGCAGGACATGGGGTAGCAGCCTGCACAAGAGGACAGGAGTCTACACAGCTGACAGATGCAGATAGATAAGCTGACGGATGGTTGGCAACTGAGGTGAGGATGTTATGGGCTGGCAGCACAGATCTGCAGAGATGTGACCATGACAGGCATGAAATTGATCTGAGTAGGAGAGGCAGATAAAATGAGTACAAAGTGGAACTGAACCCATGACCCTTGTCTAGGGAGACATTGTACTAACCAGTAGGCTACACCTCCATGGCTTGTTGCAAAGTAATGGCTGGACACAGAAAGACTGCAGGTCACCGCACAAAATGTCTGCTGTGTGCGCCAGTATAGGTTACCCCACCAGTACTCATGATGCAATGCACATGAGAACAGCAGTCTACAGCTGAACACCAAATGGAGAATGCACTTCCCCAGCACCTCAGCTTGGTATGAAGAACCGACAGTGTGTGATACTGGCACAGAGCAGCTACTGACCATGCCACTGTGCAGGTTCTGTGTTCACTCTGAGGGTGGATGGGTGCACAATATCAGATCTGCAGTACCTGTGGTGCAAGAGGTAGATTCCGCTGCAGATCCCCATTACTATCTGTGTGTGGCAGGTGTTCCCTGCAGTGGAACCTAGAGTCACCCTGTGTCCATCTGTATCCCCCAGTTACATCCAGCCCTGGTGAACTGTTATCCACCCAGAATACTGCATACCCACTATTACAATGCTGCTGCCATATCCAGCTATTATCAGGGCAGAGGAGTGTCTAAACTCGCATGAGGTTCATATAGCAATGTCTAATATACCACCCTCCCAGGGTCAAAGTGGTTTGCCATATATGGCCCTTGTCCACAATAAACATTTTTATAATTGAGGCAGTGGAGGGACCAGCAACCCCAGCCCAAAGGCTGTTGGCCTCGGGGGGGGGGGGGGGGGAGGGGTAGACCAGATCTGTACCTACTACTAGGGCACTGGCAGCCCAGGAGTAGCACTGGAAAACTTGAGTTGCCCCCACCAAGGTCTGACATTCACCAGCAGAAGGCACTGTCAGACTGTACCTGCAGCACCCCACCAGATGTTACAAGCACTGTCAGACTGTACCTGCTGCACCCCACCAGATGTAGCAGCCATGCACATACTAACCGCAGACAGTCTGCTAGCCAGTCCATATTGCATGTTTATAGAGAACCTATGTGCACCCAGAGATGGGATAGACAGCACAGACACCCAACAGGTGCCTCAGTGATTGGGTCCCAGAAAAGGGAGCAGACACATCCTGCCCAATCCGCCCTGTCTAGGCCATACCCACAATACCTTGCTCCTCAGTATGCACATTTGCAGGCTAATGCTGGGAACAGTGGGCCCGGTGAGGTGTAGGAAGCCACAAAACAATGGCTAGACATACACACACACACACTCATCTTGCAGCATTGTGCAAAGATAGGGGTGGATGGCAACCCTGCCTGCCACACTGGTCCCGATCATAGTGCAGACATTGCTAAGGTGTGTAGGAACTAGTAGTAGTGCTCTGGTGATAACTGCTGCTCTGTGCTGGGGCCAACAGCCTGACTCTCCATAAAGCTTTGGATAGTGGAGTCGGTGTGTGGTTGTTTGTACCCCCATGTTGATGTTATATATCTGCAATGTTGGGTAAAATGTAGGGACCTACTGTGTAACAGCCACAGCTGGGATGTGAACCTGTGACTCTCTGCTTCACGACACACTGGCTGTGTGTACTGCACCATACTGCTGCCATGAAAGCATAGCACTCCCTGGGGTTACCTTTGCTTTCATCAGACAGATCTTGTTTGTTGCACTGCACACCATGCACTGGAATAGGGTATGGCCTTGGGCCACTGCAGGCAGGTGCCACTGCCCCCTCTGCCACCAACACCCCCCCCCCCCCCCCACCATGCTGACATGCCCATATGCTGTCGGTGCTGGTAGTGTGCAGTCCTAGGCCATCTGATGTGCAGATAGGTGAGTGCCTAGGGTGCATGGTCTGGGGTGGGATGGCATATGTAGACATCCACACATCCCCCCATCACCACCTGCCAATGTTATGTCCCTTCCACATAGGGGAGAGATGACTGGGCGGTGTCAAGTTGGTGATCTAGCAACTATTGGCTAGGGTGGACCTGGTAAACGTAGTTAGAGTGTGTTATGCCAGCAGATTGTGGAAAGGATAGGGCATGCAATGTGGGTACAGTGTACCCAATTTGGATTACTGGGTGTATACATATTTCAGCCAACGTGTGGTCACACCCTGCACTGCCTTACCAGGGGCTGTAGTAAAGGGTGTTCATTTATCAGGGTTTATGGACAGTTTGGGACTTATCCTGGAGAAGGTCCATAGACCCTTGTTAGAGTGGTCCCCAGATGTGCACTGCTTGCCCCATTACAGGCATTGTGTTTCCTTGTGATGTTTGGGGTATCTGCTGGGTATGTGTCCCCTGGATGGGATACTGTGGAACACAGAGTACTGGGCATGTTTGACCTTGATCAGACACTGTCTTGCTGCTTTCCAGTTTCTGTGTTTCTATGTGCCACCTAGGCGACAGCCTAATCCACTGTGCCCCAGTTGCCCCCACTGCATGTCCCGCCTTCAGCCCCCTTTGCTCCATTTGTACCATCACTATAGTGCCCTTTCATACTTGGGCACTATGCTGTTCCTGCACATGGGCACTACTATCACTGTTCTGGGCTCCCTGTCTGTGCTCTACATTGCTGACATTGAAATGGTCTCTCTCTCCTGCAAATGTGCATTTACAGACAGGTTTTCACTGGCGGTAATGTCCCGGCATTAATGTTCCAGAGTTAGTATAGCAGGAGCCTCTCCCCGCCCACTGACCCCTTCTCTCCACCTTCTTTCCACCCTCTGGGACAGTTACCGCTGCCGGTAATGTTACTGTGTGGTAACGTTACCAATGCTACATTACCGTGCCTTAGTAAACATACCCCTTTGTTTTCTATCTTTTACCATTTCCTAATCCATAATAGCACACTGCCTCCTATTCCATAACTTTTTAATTTGCCCAAGAGTATCTTATGAGGGACCTTGTCAAAGGCTTTCTGAAAATCCAGATTTGCTACATCAATTGTCTCAGCTTTGTCTACCTGTTTATTCACAGTTTCAGAAAAATGTAACATTATTAAAACAAGACTTTTCTTGGCTAAATCCATGTTGGCTTTCTCCCATTAAACCATGACTATCTACATGTTTATTAATTTATTCTTTATCATAGAAAGATAAAACATGTCAGCAGAAAAAGACCATATAGCCTGCCTAGTCTGCCCTTCTATACAAATACTATAGTTGCTTTTTTCCTTTAGAGATCTTCTGTATTTGTCCATTGTTACCTTGAATTCAGATACTGTCCTCATCTCTACTGCCTCCATTGGGAGAATATTCCAAGCATCTACCACTCTTTCCGTAAATAAATATTTCTGCATATTACTCTTGAGTTTCTACAATTTTCCACTGACATCAGGCTCATTAGTCTCTAGTTTCCTGGATCACTCCTGTAATCCTTTTTAAAAATTGGCGTTACATTGGCCATTCTCCAATCTTCAGGTACTACAGATGATTTTAATGATAGTTCACAAATTAATAATAGTAGGTCTGCAATCTCATATTTCAGTTCTTTCAACACCTTCATATATATACCATCTGGTCCAGGTAATTTATATAGTAACATAGTATATGATGGCAGATAAAGACCAGTATGGTCCATCTAGTCTGCCCAGCAAGGCGGCAAGAATAGGTGCACCTGTCACTCTGTGGAGGTCACCCCTCCCCGTGCCTTTGTTTAGGGATGTACCCACTGTTCCGTGTAGGTCACCATATTTGTTCAGATATAAAAGATATTTATGTTTATTTTTATTTTATCCTATTGCTATAAAGTGATCCACTGTGTCTGTCCTATGCCATTTTGAATTCTGTCACTGTATTTGCCCTTACCACTTCCATCGGGAGGGCATTCCAAGCATCCACCATCCTTTCAGTGAAAAAGTATTTCCTGACATTGCCTTGTAGTTTACTCCCTTGCAGCTTCATGTTATGCCCTCTAGTTTTACAGCTTCCCCATCTTTGGAAGAGGTTTGTTTGTTCATTAATACTATTTAAGTATATAAAGGTCTGAATCATATCACCCCTGTCTCTTCTCTCCTCCAGAGTGTACATATTTAGGTCTTCAAGTCTCTTCTCATAAGTCTTCTGATGCAGGCTCCAAATCATTTTGGTCGCCTTCCTCTGAACTGCTTCCAGCCTTTTTATATCCTTTGCGAGATATGGTCTCCAAAACTGAACACAATATTCCAAGTGAGGCCTCACTAGCAACTTGTACAGTGGCATTAGTACCTCTTCCTTTCTGCTGGTAATTCCTCTCTGTATGCAACCCAGCATCCTTCTGGTTTTTGCCACCACCTTGTCACACTCTTTTGCCACCTTCAGATCCTCAGAAACAATCACTCTGAGGTTCTTCTCCTAGTCTGTGCACACCAACCTCTCGCCCCCTATCGCATAAAATTCCCTTGGATTTCTGCTTCAGTTTCTCAAATAGTTGTAATACATTTTCCCAGTTTATTAATATTTCTTTCAGTTCTTTTTATACATCACCTTTAAATAATATTTCAGGCATGGGTAACTTCTCTACATCTTCTTCAGTGAAGATTAAAGCAAATAATTCATTCAATTTCTCCATTATTGCCTTGTCCTCCCTTAATGACCCTTTTACCCCTCTATCATCTACATACAGCATGTCCTGCTGTGACATTGGCCCAGTCGATACCAGAGTAATTGAAATCCTCCATTATTACTGTATTGTAATTTCATTATCCATCTGTTCATTTTGGCCCAATGGTTGGTAGTACGCCCTTACTGCCATCGCCTTCCCCTTTTTCCATGGACCTTCTATCCATAGAGATTCTACAGTGTATTTTGTCTCCTGCAAAACTTTAATACTGTGTGACTCAATGCTCTCTCTAACATAGAGCTCAACCCTTCCACCAATTTGATCTACTCTATCATTGCGATATAGTTTGAACCCAGGTATCACAGTGTTCCATTCGTTGCCCTCCTTCCACCATGTCTCTGAGATGTCTATTATATCTAACCTTTCATTTAGTGCTATAAATTTTAATTCTGACATCTTATTTTTCAAATTTCTAGCATTTGCATACAGGCATTTTAGAGGTTGTATTTTATTCATATTAATCTGGTTATCAGTTGATGGGGTAAATTAGAATCTTTAAGTTCTATCAGCTCTGTACTTAAGGGCATTTGGGTTACTTTTATCTTTATTGGAACCTCTCTATCCAGATGACCCAACTTCCCTCTTTTGCTAGTCTCCATCAAACATTCATCCTTCTGAACCATGCGTACTTGGGCGACTGTCGGCTTTCCCCTATTATCTAGTTTAAAATCTGCCCTATCTCCTTTTAAAGGTTAATGTCAGTTGTCTGGTTGTATCCTGGTTAAGGTGGAGCCCATCCATTTGGAAGAGCCCCTCCCTTCCACAGAATGTTGCCCATTTCCTAAAAAATCGAAAACCTTTCTTGCACCATCATCTCATCCATGCATTGAGACTCCGGAGCTTTGCCTGCCTTTTGGGTCCTGTGAGTGTGTATGGTGCGTGATGGAGGTGTGGATGTATGGTGGATGAGAAGGCATGAGGAAGTATATAATGTGTATGGTGGCTGACAGGCATGTGTTCTCCATAGATTCTCAGGCTTTTTGTTTGTCAAGATATATATGTTCAGTTAGCCATTGGGAACTGAAGCATTCATGCATTTGTTCCATTCGTAGCCATTTGAGTCTATGAGGAAGACTATTTTACAATAAAACTGTCGGGCTTGCCATTGTTTTGAATCAAACCTGCTTGAGACTTGATAGCAGGCATCTGTAACAGCACTACAAGACATAACTAGAAACCACCATCAGAAGGGCAAAGCAGTAGAAAGACAACAAAAGAACACCTCAAGATAATGGAAGAGGGCAAAGTAGTACCACGGTTGGTGGAAGCATACCAAGGCATTTTCAATGGATAAAATGGCAAGAAAACCAGCTCAGCACTCAGATCGCTGCAACACCTTAAACATGCCAAAGTGACCAACACAGGACATCACCTAGATCAGCTACAAGGCCCTAAATTATTTTAAGAGGAGCAGCACAGCACTGCGATCACTTGTAAGGCTCTAAAATATTAATGGTCAGAGCTATCACAGAGCAAAAATTTGTCAAAAACTGGAAAAAAACTCTGTACGTTTAACCAAAAAGTATACTAGTATCAATAACACACTGATGTATTCAAGTAAGAATTTTCAAACAAACTTAGAGCAGTCATTTCAGGCAACTAGTAGGTCTCAGACTTAACGGGCAAAACATACTCCAGTCAGTAACAACTGCTCGAGCATAGCCCTTATTGCATCAACGACCTTTAGTACTTAGCTGCTCCGAAACAGGAAGAAAAGCATCCACTGACTCTTGAAACGCGATGAACTGCATAAACTCAAAACCGTTCAATCAACTCATGAATAAGAGAAAGTGGTCAGCTTAACTTAGCTTTTAACATTTGCTTGAAAAAGTGCTTGGCCATCGCCTTATCCCCAACGCTCTCACTCGCGCTATCTTGCGTTTCACCTGAGCTGGTTTCTTCAGGGGGTGGCTTAAACACTCATGGTAGTTTGATTGTAGACCATTCAAGCAATGCGCACTAACGTTACTTAACGTGCGTTGACGTAGCCACTGCTACGTTACCGCAGTTTAGTAAACATAACCCTAGGACTTAGAAAATATTCTGCTGTGCTCTGCAATTCATCCCATAGAGAAGAATGGTCGTAACAAGTATGTGCTGAACTGATGTGACTGTAGTCTGGAAAAATACAAGATGCAGTTACAAAGAACAGAAAGTGAGGGAATATTGTAAGTTAAAGAAACATTTACAGTATAAACACCCTTACTGAAATGTTAAAAAGAACATTAGTGTTTATTCAGGTAATGCTGAAATGTGCTGTTCGTGCTAAAACAGCTGATCCAGGGGACCCTAATACATTCTGTGTTCTGAAAACTGGGCTGCTGATGAAAGAATATTATGTGAGTGAGACTGGAAACAAATCATGTTGCAGTGAGAAAGGGAGGTCATATGTGTAGTCCTGGGATGTCATGCCATATGGCACAGCAGCTGTTAGTCATAGGTTTGGTTTGGCAGAATGATGTTTTTTGTGACTGCAAGTGAGAGGGTGTGGTATGGTGGTAGCACAGGAGGATCTGGTGTGCTGATCTGCAATTCAGGGAGGCCATGAATGGCTGGCCGGTACCTGGACCATATGGATGAGCTCTCCTTTAAGAACTTCAAAGCTCTTTTCTACACCATTTTTGTCCTTCCCTTCCCTGAAACCTAGCTTTGCTATCCTTCCCTCCTTCCCTCTTCTCCCTTTCCCTCTCTCTCCCTTCCTTTCTCTCTCCCATTCCCCCTTCTCTTTGGTGTGATTGTTCCTCTCCTTTCCTATTTTAACACTAGCATTCTTGTCCTTCTTCTGAATTTGTAGCATTTATTTGTAACATTGTAAACCGCTCTGATACCTGTGTCTTGAGCAGTATATTAAGAGACTAAATAAAGATAAGGATAAAGTGTCACCAGGTGCCTGTGTGATAGGGCAGCCATACATCAGCTGTGCCAGGCACTGGGAGACATGACTGATGTTGTGCCAGATTGTGCCATGAGGCCTGAATCCTTCTCTGGTCCAGGTTCTATGCAAGCTGCAAGAGTGGTGATATATCTGTAGGTTGACTACATGAGTATGATGCAGGAATCCCCCCTCCCATGCCCACAGAGGCCTGACCAGGGGAGCAGTGCCTCAAAGCAGACTGTGGGAAGGCAGACAGGGTTGCCCCATGGATAGCGGATATATACAGACCTACATACACCATGATGGGACAGGTGTAGCTGCTGTGAGAAATGCCAGCACCCAGATATTTGGGAATCAGATGCCATAGCCAGAAGGCCATACTATTACCACTACTACTATGACTGATAATTTGTATAGCATTACAAGACATACGCAGAGCTGCCCAGAAACATGTAAAAGATGATCCCTGCTCAGCAGAGATTGCAATCTAGTAAAGACAGACAACACAGCAGTTATAGACAAGATACATTTAGGGGGAATGGTAAGGAAACACAAGGGAGCTTAGGCAGATCAGATACAAAAGCAGCAATGAAGAGATGAGTGCTCAGCCTGGATTTAGGAAGAGCCAGGGAAGAAGCCTGATGTACAGACTCAGCCTGATGTACAGACTCTAGGAGTAGGGAGCAGCAAGGTGAAAGGAGCAATGTCTGGATTTAGCAGTAGAAGAAAAGGGCACAGACAGAAGCAATCTGACAGAAGAGTGGAATTCCCAAGGAGGCATGTAGGGAGAGATAAGAGGGGAAAGGTAGTGCGGAGCAGCAGAACGAGTGCACTTACAGGCCATAGGCACAAAAAGGACATACATTTGTTGCTCAACAATATTATGCATCCTTTGGGGAACTGCAACATTAGTTTTGGGTTTGGTGCACTTGGTAATGGTCCATCCTTAGCAGTTTAAAGCTTGTTTGTAGAGATAACCAGGGCAGGAATCACTGGGGCCGTTTCTTACTGCCAGGTACCATTTGATGCAAAGTATGTCCTGACATACATGTTCATATTTACATTCTCTCATACCATAAGAGGATGCACTGGGATTACCTAGCACTTTTCAGGGCCTGAGGAGGACTGATATGTGGCCTAGGTTGCAACAGCCGTCATTTCTCATTGGTATTTATGTCTAGTACTGCCAATGTGAAGAGCAGCTTAGGAGATGCATGTTTTTACCGAGGGGCTAGGCATCCATGGGTATATCGTGGAGACAGGCAGGATCAGAAACATGTAACTATTCTGAATACGGTGGGCGTGGGGACATCCAAAACGTTTATCCATGTCTGATAATATTGGCGGGGGATGTGTTTCTCCAGTATACTGCATGGCCTGTGCCTGCACCTGTGCGTGGGCCCGTGCTGGATGTGTGCACAGGCCAGCTGAATAGTGCTTTTCTCGTGCCACACTGAACATATCTATCTCCCTGATTCCGGACCTGTGGGCATATCAATGGACCTGTGGACATGGAATTTGGTTCAAACAGGGCCCGTTTTTAATTTAGATGTGTCCGTGGGACGGATGTACATTTTATGGAATTGGCCTCCACGGGTTTCTTAGTTGCTGACTTGACAAGTATTGTTTCTTAGTTGACATAAACAGCAATGGAGGATGGATGATGTGAGGGCAGTCTGTCACCCCATGATATCTATGGTTGATTTGGCTATCAGACTGGCAAGGCAAATACACCCTTGCTCTGTCAGTGCTCCATGCTCAGCCCTCTTGATAGAGGAAATACTATGGTTTGCACAAGGGTATTGCAGTAGCTGTGCTCCCCTGCATGAACCTCCAAACAAGTACAATAATAGAAATTTGAAATGACTTTTGAAGAGAGAGCTCAAGGCTTGTCAATGGTGGTAGGCTGGTAGTGTTCCCCCACTGTGCTGGGTTGTTTCTTCTGGATGTGGGTTGTTAAGAACTGCATTCCAAAGCAGGTGGCAGATCACCCAGAGAGCATACATTCTCAAGCCAAAGGCACCGACAAAGTAGCAAAGCAGGAGGATGAGGAGGAGTGACCCAGAAAAAGCCAAAACACATTGGTTGCAGAGCCATGTAGCAAGAAGGATGGTGATAAATTGACATGACATTCAAATATGGCAAAATTTGAACAATGACAAACCAAAGGTGCCCACAAAGGTGCAAAGCAAGGGAGGATGAAGATTGGACCTGAAAAAGCTAAAGAAGAGTCATGAAGCAAAAAGAGTGGCATGAACCAATCACATCAGAAGGGGAGGAGCTAAGAGCAGCAGCAAGGCAAGTCACGAGAGCAGTGCCAACAGAGTGACCCAGGCAGCGGCAGCAGCAGCAGAGAGAGGCAAAGGGAAAAGGAATTCTTTTCCTGTTTTTTTTTTTGTTAGTTTTGCCATGTGGGCCTGAATGGACCCACAGAAACATGATAGTAGGTCACAGAATAGTTGTGTAGGTAGGAGTAGGGTTTATGGTTGCTGCAATATGACTGTGGTTTAGATCTCAAGAGCAGGATTGCAAACAAAGGGACAGATTGTGACAGAAATGGCAGGACACCACAAACAGGGAGACCTTTTTCAATTCCTTTTGTTTTATTTTCTCTCTGTTTTGTTTTTTTAATTTCTGGGGTTTTTCTTTCAAGTTTGGGCATGGGGGGCTGAAAGTAGTCAATGAAAATGGGCACCATCCCAGATAGGGTTGCCAACTGGCTCCAGATGCGCCCGACAGGCTTGATCCAGTCCTGGATTTACTCCATTGCATGCAGTGACTTGTAGTTTTCCTTTTCTTATGGAGTGCAATGGATAAATCAGAACTACATATCCCTGCATGCAATGAGGTAAACCCAGGACTGGATCAAACCTGTCGGGCGCATCTGGAGCCAGTTGGCAACCCTAATCCCAGAGAGACAGCAGTGCCAACTGTGAAAAGCACAAGCTAGACACTGAAGGAAGAAAGTATGGCAGCTGGAACTCCTTCTCATTCATCTTTCCAATAGCATGAAAATGAAGGGAATCCAATCAAGGATAGACTTGTCTTTAGAAAAACTAGCTTTTCCATCAACTCCCATGCTAGCTATGAATAATGGGGAGCCACAATATCCTATTTTCACTAGGCACACTGGTTGGAGGGCAGAACAGGAAATGCTGTGCAACCTTGGCCAGGTCTGGGCAGATTGCCAAATGTTGTGCGCATACATGGCCTCAATGGACTCTGCAAGATAGTGTGTCACTTAAATCTGTGCAGGAGTCTGACTTGTGCTGCTTAGTAGAAGTGTGCAGGCAAAACCATTTCATTTCATTTCCTGTGTTGTTTGCATGTTTGTTTAGTTTAACTTTATTTTGTTTTAATACATTTTTAGTTTGTTTTAATACATGTTCATTTCAGGGCAATTTTGTTAATTAACGAGAAAGTTGTAGATGCTGCCCAAACTATACTGCCTCAGATACTGGCCCTGGAGTCTCATACCTGGCCTGTCGTAAACCCCGCAGTGCCCAGTTACCATGACTTCCTGCTGATACTCTTAAAAGAACTTGGAAGAGGGGGAATGTGTTTGACTGGTTAATGCTCCTATCACACTGGATTCCCTGCTCTCTAGAGCAATGTATGCCTGTCTTTAGCACCTGCCCCACCAAGCAGTTCTGTGCTCCCTGAAGTACCATCATCCCAAGTGTGCACACACAGTCAGTTCCCGCTACCAGGCCGAGGTGCTGTGGGGGTGCATACCCCATCTTGTGATCATCTGTAGACTGATGATCTGCATGTGCAGTGCATCATGGGTACAGGTAGATTAACTCTATCCTGGTAACCACAGCAGTTTGTGTGGTAACCTGCAGTCCTTCTGTAGCCAACCAGGGGTTTGTTAGTAGCTATAGAGATGTAGCCCACTGGTTGCTTCACTGACTAGATGCAGAGGTCATGGGTCTGATCCCATATTGGTGTTATTTGATAGGGCTGTCTGAGGCATTTCCTTTTTTAATTTAAATTAGTGCTGCCAGCAAAAACACCCTCACCCTTGGCGGACAGTGCACTTTATAATGTGCCCTCTGGAGTGCCTTATAGGGCACCTTAGGTTACGGCACTGTGAGGGTGTGTTTGCTGGCAGCACTTATTTAAATTAAAAAGAAAATGCCTCAGACAGCACTGATTTAAAGTAAAGGGCAATGCCTCAGACAGCCTTACTCATTAAGCCCACTGGGGGATTGAACTCATAATCCCTGCTTCATCAGTCAATGTATTAATCATTGCACTACACCTCTGTTGCTGAGTTAGCAGCTCAGCGCGTCTAATTAAGGCTAACATGTGTTAACGTGCCACGGCTCCCTCTATTGCGCAATAATGGACTTTATCTCGCAATAACCCGAAATGCTACCTTAGGACTGGAACGCCCACTACCTTATATGGCATTCGTCACAGTAAGACTGCAACTAATGCCGGTAACATTAAGACGGTTTAGTAAACATACCCCAAAGGGGTATGTTTACTAAGCAGTCTTAACGTGCGCCCGGCGTTAGTGTGCAGGATGCCATATAAGGCAGTGGGCGTTCCGGTCTTAAGATAGCATTTAGGGTTATCATGCAATAAGTTACGTTTTCGTGCGATAGAGGGAGCCGTGGCACGTTAATGCGCGTTAGCCTTAATTAGGCACGCTGACCTGCACACACAGCAGCAGAGGTGTAGCACAATGGTTAATACATTGACTGATGAAAGAGGGATCATGAGTTCCATCCCCAGTGGGCTTGATGAGTAAGGCTGTCTGAGGCATTACCCTTTACTTTAAATCAGTGCTGCCTGAGGCATTTTCATTTTTAATTTAAATTAGTGCTGCCAGCAAACACACCCTCATAGTGCCGTAACCTAATGTGCCACATAAGGCGCCCTATAAGGCACTCCAGAGGGCACATTATAAAGTGCACTGTCCGCCAAGGCATCTTATAATGTTTCCTATAGGGCTCCTTATAGGGTGCTTTATAGGGCGCCTTATAGAGCGCTTTATAGGGCGCCTTATGAGGCACCTTAAGGTTACAGCACTGTGAGGGTGTTTTTGCTGGCAGCACTAATTTAAATTAAAAAAAAGAAAATGCCTCAGACAGCCCTATCAAATAACTCTACTGTGGGATTAAACCCATGACCTCTGGTCCCACAGGCAGTGAAGTAACTAGTGGGCTACAGCTCTATAACTACAAGCAACCCCCTGGCAGGCTACAGAGGGTAAGGTTACCACACAAACTGCTGTGGTTACCAGGATAGGGTTAACACACCCGTACCCATGATGCACTGCACATGCAAATCAGCAGTCTACAGATGATCACAAGATGGGGTATGCACCCCCACAGCACCTCGACCTGGTAGGTGGTACTGAACGTGTGTGTTACTGGCACAGAGTAGCTACAGACCGTCACCTTGTGCGGGTACTGTGCTCACCCTGAGGGTGAGTTGGGGCATCCAGCACCAGGTCCACAGCACCTTTCATAGCTGAAATAAGCCATACTGCAGGTCCCTATCAGTGCTCGTGTGTGTGTGATAGATAGTTCCTGCAGGCACACCTAGGATACATCTGTGTCTATCTGTATTTCTCAGTCATAGTCTAGCTCTTATCATGGGCTGTGATGCACCCGGAACAGTGCATATCCTGTGTTGGTGCCATGGTCACATGATGTAAGGGGGGGGGTGTTTGGACCCATAGGCAGATTATGTACCACCACCCAACCCACCCTACCCTCTGTTGCTCAGGGTGGGAAACAGGATCTCCCACCAACAGATCCACATTCTACCTCCCTGCCATGGTGGCAGTAGAGGGGACCATCAACCCCAGTGCTGGTGGGAACAGACACCCTACAGGGCAGTCAATACAGATCTGTACACATCCATAAGGCAAGGCAGACAGTCAGTAGGGCTGGAAATGCGCAGCTGTCCCACACCACTATCTGACATTCTCCAGCAGCAAGCACATTGAGTCTCCAGCTGCTGCACCCTGCAAGGTGTTCCAGCCAGACACATACTAACTGCAGTCAGTCTCCTAGCTAATCCATAGTGCATGTTCCTGGAGAAAGCATATGTACCCAGAACTGGAGATGTCAGAATACACACCAAGCAGATGTCAGTGATTGGGCCCCAAAAAAGAGAACCCACAGCCATCACTTAAGAAAAAGCCTCTACAGCACTATGGGGGAACCTAGCCATGCCGTGGTCACTGCTCAGTCAGGGTGAGAGTGACCTCCCAGCATGACATGCTGTGGCCACCCTGTCCATGCAGGTGGTGGCCGGGCACTACAATGTCCCATCCATTGCCCTATGCTCTGTGCAAATGCATCCTGCCCAGGCCACCCTGTCCGGGCTATACCCACAGTACCTAGCTCCTCATTATGCACATTGGCAAGCTAACACTGGAAACAGTGCAAGCAGTGTGGGCTGCGTTAGGTGTTGGCAGTCACCACACACTGGATGGACAGACACACACTCCCACACCTATGCCAGCATTGTGCAAATATAGAGGCTTTTGGTAGCCCTGGCCACCTCACCAGTCCTGGGCACAGTGCAGGCATGGCTATGGTACGCAATACTGTTGGGGTCACTCCCCGGGGTGGTAAATACTGTCAGACACCAGAACTGAAACACACTCCACAGACATCAGAAAGGTTGCTATGATGCAGCTCAATCAGCAAATTGTGCTTAACCTAGGAATTGCTATCTGCGATTAATCATAGCAACCTTTTGATATATGTGTAATGTATTCCCAGGTTTAGGGTGGCATTGCTAAGGTATACAAGTGCTAGTATTGGGAGATACTGCTGCACGCAGGGCCAAACAGCCTGCCTCTCTATGAGGCTGTGGATATTGGAGCCTGTGGGTGCGGGTGTTTCTGCCCCTGTTGGCCGCTGCTCTGGGGCAGAGGTTCCCAACTCCGGTCCTGGTGGGCCACACACTGTTTGGGTTTTCATGCTGCCCCTAATGAATATGCATGTGATACATTTGCATGCCATGGGGGCGGTGCATATATATGCAGCACAGGCATCTTTATTAGAGACAGCATGACACCTGAATGATTTTTGGCCCTCCAGGACTGCATTTGGGAAACTCTGCTCTAGGTATTGCACATGTCTATGGTGTCTGTGCTCTTTAGGGTAAAATATAGGCATTTGAGGCATGTTTATGTTATCTGCAATAAAGGTTCTGTCTTTATTACCAAAGTTAAGTAGTGGGTGAAATGTGGGGACTGGGTTGGCAGGAACCACAGCTGGGACTTGAACCTGTGACCTTCTGCTTCTGAACACATTGGCTGTGTGTTCTGCACCACCGTGTTGCCGCAGGGACAATGCATTCCCTGGGGATACCATGACTGTTTGTCGGACAGGGCCTGTCTGTTGCAGTGCATGGCACCCACCTACACAGGGCTAGGCCATGGTCTGCTGTGGGCAGCTACCACTGCCCCCTCCACCACCAGTACCCCTCTGCCACCATGCTGACATGCCCTTCTGCTGGTAGTGCTGGTGGTGTGCAGTCTCAGGCCATCCAGTGTGCCGGTAGGCGGCTGCCTCTGGTGCGGGTTCTGGGGTAGGGGTGCCTGCATAGATGTCCATGCTTCCCCCCAGCACCGCCTGCCAATGATCTGTGCCCTTGGGGGTACCTGCTGGATACTATTCCCTGTGACACTGTGGGAAACACACTCATGCCCATGTTGGGCCCTCATCAGTTGCTGTCTGGCTGCTCTACTGTTTCAGCATTCCTATGGGCCACCTGGGCATCACCCTAGTCCGCACTGTGGCCCAGCTGCATCACAGCATGTGCCGCCTGCAGCCCTCTGTATCCCCTTTTCCAGCATCTGTCCAGTTGCCCTTTCCCAAAATCACAATAAAAAATTACCCCAAAGTGAAGCCAAAAAATCTATAAAACTTAATTATTAATTGTTAAATTATTTAAACTAGAGAACGGGTCTCAGACTTTGTTGAAATGGGTAGAACCCAGGAGGTAAACCTCTGCTGTGGTTCAATAGCCCCTTCTTTGCATCAATGACCCTGTTGTTCTCCTCTTTTTTATTAAACAATTTTTTTATATATATAAAACCAGACTTGTAATGTTGATATCTCTTCTTAGCAGAACGATGAGTGATATTACAAACAGAGTGGATTTCGTTTGGGGCATTTAGTGCTTAACCACTCCGATGTCTTATATTCAGTCCAGTTCACTCATCATACTATTAGCTTATCCAAACTTATCTTAATCCCTGTACTCCCGACGCCAACTCGGCGCGCTCTTGCGTTTCACTGCTTAGGCAGGTTCTTCAGGGGATATCACTTGAATATTGTGCTTAATTCTTATATCATCATACTGCATCCGAAATCGTCATGCGCTGTGTTGCCAAAATTTCTAAAAATAAACACATATAATTTCAATTCAATGCTTCATTTTTACAACTGTGGAAAGGTTACTTATCTGAAAATGTAATGCTTCGACAAAAAATCCATACCGCTGAGGTTCTTATGATCACCATTCTTTTCAGAAATTCTTCTTCCAAAAGACGCCAGCGCATGCGCATTCATTTCAAGACTCTTACTCTATTTATATGTCCATAGCGCTTGCGTCATGAATGAAAGGGTTTAATCAAGACCCATTGTCTTCCAATGGTAATAGTCTGCCATTTTTTATTCAAAATCAATATCTTGTCGTAATAGTTCCATTAGCACTGGACTAAATGTTTATAAAAAGATAGTAATACATTTCCTTTCGATAATAGATTAACTCCCGTGACCGCTTCTACCGGAACATTAATGTTTTTAATGGTTTACTGATCAGACACAAACTGACCAGTCTATTTTCTCATTCAAGCCATCAGGATGTACCGTATTGAGAGAATATATCCAACGTTGCTCTGTTCGTAGCAACTGTTGCTCTCTAGTAAGAGTAGCTGAACCCGCCAAAATACGGTCGATGCAGAAAACCTGGAGCTGGTCAAAACTATGGGCATGATCCATACAATGTGACACTATCGGTGCTTCTCTTCTTTGACAATGGAGCCTACTACGATGCTCATTCACTCGTACTTTAAAGGGGCGGATGGTCTTCCCAACATATAATAGAAGGCACAGACAGCGTAGCACATATACTACAAAACTAGAGCAGCAGGTGGTAAAATGTCTTAGCTTGTAACAAACAGTATTGTGAACAAATTCTGACAGCTCAACTGTGATCTTACAAATATTGCATTCCCCACATTTGGCATGACCGCCTCCCTTATTGGACACCATGGAAACTAATGGCCGCAGTACTGTGGGACTTAGCAATTCCTTAAGATTCTTGTGCCGCTGCCACACGCAGCGCACAGTCCTGTCTTGCAAACCCGGGATGCCTTGTAATATGTTAGAATGGTGTTTCAAAATGTTTTGAAGACCACCACTGAGTTTCGAATATTTTGTAATCAAATTCACCTGCATATTGTCCACAGTAGAATTCATTCTCCGGGATGATAATAAATAATCCCTATGGTTATATCGGGCTCGGGTGTATGCCTTTTTAACAATATGGGTGGGATAGCCTCTTCGCTCAAAATTAATGAGCAGCCTTTTAGACTGTTGTTTAAAATCTGGATCTTCCGAACAATTGCGGCGATACCGTAAAAATTGTGATAACGGCAAACTGTTTTTCTGTGGAACCGGATGTGCGCTACCATAGTGCAGCAATGCATTTCTGTCAACCGGTTTTCGAAAAATTGATGTTTTCCATTGACCATCTCCCTTTTTAACCAATACATACAGATAAGTTATAACTGATCTATCATAGGAGAAAGTGAACTGGATATTGGAATCTTGTTGGTTCAGCCAGCTGAAGAAAGCATTTAAAAGATTCTCTTGACCCGTCCAAATCATGAAAACATCATCGATGTATCTGCCCCAAAAGGAGATGTATTGATCAAATGGAGAAGATTGTATCCAAAGCCGTTCGAACTCAGCCATATACAAGTTTGCCAAGGAGTGGGGCGCAGGTAGCGCCCATCGCCACCCCCTGAGACTTGATGATATAAAATGTCTTCAAAAAGAAAAAAATTTTGAAAAAGCACCAATTCCAACAATTCTGACAAAAACTTGAGGTGAGAATTTGACAGATCTCCTCTTGTTTGTAAAGCCGCATATGCACAGGAATGGGCTATACCCGGAATGCTCGTATAAAGAGAAGTGACATCTAGGGTCACTAAAACTAAACTCACTTTTACAGCTTTTACAACAGCATTCCGCATTCACAGTGGCTGCAGATGTGTTTTTAGTGACCCTCCTTGGCAAACTTGTATATGGCTGAGTTCGAACGGCTTTGGATACAATCTTCTCCATTTGATCAATTGCAATTGTTCGGAAGACCAATTATATATATATAGATAGATAGATAGATATAGATAGATAGATAGATAGACAGACATATAAGAATATATCTATAGTGAGATATGGCAGGGCATAAAATACACACAAAAAATAAATATGGATATGTAGGCCTACATATGGGTGTCTGCAATTAAACAGACAGAGATATGCCTACAGCACAGTGATCACATAGGATATGTGGAGAGGAAAGATTCATCTAATAACAAGGAGGTGGAACCTACTTTAGAAGACATATAGAGAATCTATTCCTCCTGGTCATGATCTGCAAGAATGCTAGTTAGTGAAAAATAACCAGGACTGTTACGTGAAAAACAAAGGACAATGTCAATGTGCAGCCAGCAAGTCCCGAGTCTTCCAGGACTCTAGCATGGTATGTAGACAGAAGACGCCTAGAGATGAGATACCATGTTGACCTGCTTAAGGGCAAAGGTATCATGCGTTCTTACCATGAGGACGAGCATATCCCCGATTGGGAATACTATGGACCAAAGCAAGGAACTGGCAACTCCTTGAGCTTTCATGTAAGAGAAGGCCTATGTCCTTTATATCAAAAAAGGAGATAGTAAAAGAAGGGAGAACCTTCTAGTCATGGGAGACATTTATTTTTTATTTATTTACATTCTCTTATATACTGCACTATTCTGCATCAGTGCAGTTTACATTGAACAAACTGAAATTACATTGAACAGGACATTATAACTTGGAGATAACTATTTTACAGGGAACATGGGCTATGGAGGGTTAAATAGCTTGCCCAAGACCACAAGGAGCACCTGTGGAACTAGAAACCCCAGTCCTTCCAGCCCAAGGTTGCTGTCCTCTAGTGGGATTTGAACCCCTGACCTTCCAGCTTGAAGTACCTTGCCCCCAACCACTAGGCCACTCCTCCACATGACTGAAAAAGCCTTTTCTAATCAGCTAGGATAGCTGTTGGAGAAAAAAAAAACCCATGCTCTCTAGCAAGGGCCCATAGTGGAAAGCTTCTCTGTAGATTGTAGAGAGCATGATGCAGGAGAATGAGGAGATAGAACTGGCTGTTAGAGAGCCAGTATCTCCGCCAACTATGCTGTCAAACTCAGGAAAATGAAGATGGCAGAATAGAAGACAATCTAGAAAGCGTGTAGTGAGATGATCTCCAAGAGAGATGAAGCACTGACTTGGAGCCACTACTAAGATTAGACAGAATGTTAGTGGAGGACAATCTGGTTGTTTGTGGACAAGAACCAGTGGTCCAAACATTAAAGCTCCTGCATAGGCAGCTGTTAGCAAGACAGCAGAAAGAATCTTACTGTTCAAAAACAGAAAGAACAGACAGAACAGGAGTAGGAAACTCTGGACATGTCTGATAAGCTTCCCCAAAGCAAGATTGAGGAGAGGAGGTAAACTCCACACTGGAAAGTAAGAAAAGTAGAGAGGCTGAAGAAAAAGCCTCCCAGTAAGTAATTTCCTCTTACAGGGGAAAAACTTGGTAAGAGGGTGAAGAGAATGGAGCTGAAGAAGACTTACGAAGTAGGAAGTCTATAGAAAGGAAAGATACATGCTGGCACAGGAACTATCATTTGATAGTGGTTAGACCTCTTTCCCTAGCAGGAAAAAGAGGAGAAACCTGTGACCTATAGGCATGAATATCCTGACAGCTCATAGAAATATAGGAAAAATGGATATCTTTTGGAAAGGGATCCATGTGTAGGGGTTAGAATGAAGCGGTGGATTGCCTCCATTGAGAAGAAGCAACTGTAGATGCTAACCCCAAGAGTCACAAGCATCTGATGATGATTGATCAGAAACCCTGCAGATGCTGGGTTTGCTGAGCCTGGTGAGAGGTTGGATTCTTCAGACCAGGACGATGCCCCCCCTGTTGGGGAACATTTGTATGATGGGCAAGTGATGAATAAAACCTTCTTCTCCTGTGGGAAGAAAGTTTGGTAGGAGATTTCCTACCTAGTGGGACAGAAGAAGGTGTAGAACAAACCTTAGGAACAGGTAAATCAGTGGATAACTGAGTAACCTGACGTAAAGACTCCTTGTTGAAAAGATTTTCTCCAGTGCAAGGAGTATGTCCCAGACGTTGTTGTGCCCATTTGTCCAAGTCTGAAGATTGGAGCCAGGCTCTACGTCGTGCCCCTATAGCAATAGCAGAAGTTCTGCTAACAGACTCAAAAGAGTCTAGGGAAGCACGAGTAAGAAATCAAGAAATATTCTGGATATGCTTAAGCAGTGAAGAATAGTCTTTACTCCTAGAATCTGGAAGGAAAGGAGTCAAAAGATGTAACTGCTTTGTGACCTCCTCAAGAGAAAGACTTATATAAAAAATATATGAGAGAATTCTTGCAGAAAGCATAGATGTCTGGAAGGTTTGACGTCCAAAGGCATCTAGTGTCTTAGACTCACGACCTGGCAGATAAGAAGAGTGCTTTTAATTACTCTTTACCCTCCTCATTGCTGATTCCACTACTATGGAATGATGAGGAAGTTGAGTCTTTTGAAACCCTGGAGAGGGGGGCACCTGATATAAAAGATCAGTTGCCCTGGGAGGTGGGGGTACCCTAAAAGGTGTTTCCCACATTCCTAGAAGGAGATCCTGCAAGGAATGATGCAAGGGAAGCATTATGTTGTACTTTGCTTTGGCAGAAACAGAGCCTTGTGCAGGATCATGTCCTGGAATAGGAATGGCAAGAGATCTTGCTATATCCAGGAGGAAACTCTGAAAAGAGGGATCCCAAACAGGAATCTCCCCTGGACAGGGTAGATCTAAAGAACTAGCCTGAGCATCCACAGAGTTATCCAAATATATAGGAATAGAAGATCCTGCAGAGTGCAGTGTGGAATGCTTAAAAGATGGTTGCTGGTACTGGCTGTCAGGAGCAGCCACCATCCTTACCACATCGTCCATGCCAGGTATTGACTCCAAGCTTGATATAGAATGGAGTGATCCTGTTGAAAAAAGCATGGCAGGAATTGGCAACAATGCTACTGTGGGTACCGGTACCGATGCTGATACCGGTACCGATGTCAGAGTCGAACCCGACAAAGACATCGGAGCAGTCATCGGTGACAGTTCAATCGGTACCGAGGTAACCGAAAACCTTCGGCCGCTATCCTCGGTACCGAAGCACCGGTATCGATCGGTGTCAGTACCAAAATCTATTGGTACCCAGTCTTCTAGACTAGAGATCGATTCCAAACTTGGCATCGAGGGCAAAGAGCCTGATAAACGAAGCATGGAAGGCACCGACCGTGAAGGTAATGAGGACATCGGTACCAACTTCAGTACCGTGTCTGATACCAGTGAAGGAAGGGCAACCAGTGGCAACTCAATCGGCGTCGGGGGAACCGAGAGTTGCGGATCCGAATCATCGGAACCGAGCCTTCGATACCATCGAGAGCCGGTACCAAGGCGAGTCGGTACCCAGTCCCCCAGACTGGAGATCGATTCCAGACTCGGCATCAAAGGAAGCGAGGCTATCGATGCACATCTGGAGGGTACCGACGTCGGTTGGAGTATCGGTGTTGGTACCGATAATGGAAAGTCAATCTGGAGGGTATCCACCGGTCCCGAAGGTACCGAGGATGCCAGATGACGATCCCTGGTGAGGAGTGTTTCATCCCACACCAGTGCCGATGCCGGGTTATCGGTACAGCTCGAAGCAGATGCCACCACCGTACACAGCCTAGGTATGTTCTGTGGGGGGTGAACCCCAGGAACAACCTGAAACCTCTTATAGGCTTTGGAGACCGAAGACTCCCGCCGGGGTTTTGAAGCCAGTGGGCTCTCGAGGGCAAGGCCGGAGCCGTCTACATGCTGCGCATGAGACCTACCACTCGAGGACTGGCTAGTCTTAACAGACTGTTTGTGGGTTACCTGATCCTGTGTGGACGAAGAAGGGGACGGTGCCCCGAAGTTGGAGGGCAACTGTGTATCGAGGGAGCCTCGATGTTGAAAACCTCTTCTTACCAAACTGTTGTCAGGACCCAAGCAGGTTAAACACCGACTTCGAGGGTCTAAAAATGAAGTTGTACCGCCACAGTCTGAACATTTCTTGGAGAAAGTGTCTGGTGGTTCTATGAAGGAAAAAGAAGAGGCCTAAAAGGCCTAAGAGACCAAGGGACACTATGAAGAAAAATATCCCGTGGAAAAGGAAAATATTTCAAGAAAAGAAAAGAAAACACCGGCGGTACCGGTGGCGTCGGGAAGACAGCCGCGACCACAAGAAAAATAAAAAATAAAAACAAGAATTTTCTGCAGTGACAGGAGGACGTCCTGCCGGCTCCGCGGAAAAACGAAAACTGAGGAGAGGCAGTTGGGAAAGGCGGGAAGGCAGCACGCAGGCATGCTGGGATGCTTCCAAAAGCTCTTGATTGGATGCTGGGAAGCGTTCCCGCGCAGACTCCGTCGGTACCGACGTTCCCATATGTGAAGACTCATTCCTGCTTGTTCCTGGAGATTACTCTGTTCCTTTTGATTTTTTAAATAATCTTTTGTGCTTTCAACTAGCAAATCCTTCCTCAGTGCCTCAGACTCACATGCCAAACTCTTTTTTTTCCCCCATTTTATTTTTCTGTTTCAAATCCTAAGCCCCAGCACCCCCTTACTCACTCCTTCAAAGATAGACTTTAAATTGCCTTGTCTATGAATTTCTTTCTCTTTTGGAGTGTAAACCTGCAGCAGTTCTTCCTTTCTCACTCTCTGAAAATCAGACACAAAATGATTCTCTGGGGCTTGGGTTGTGTTGTCTTCCAGTCCTACTGTGGCCATAGGATTTGCATAACTCATGCAGGGATACATTTCTTTGGCTGCCAGTAATGAATTTGCAGCATGATTGATGGAAGTGCCTCCTGCTGGATGCTAGTCACCCCTCTTGGACCTTCCCCCTCTTCCAGATCAGCTCCAGGATGTCTGGTAGCGGTTGAAAACAATGAAGTTAATGAATGGTAATTCAGGACATTTTTCTGAGCATGTGATTTTGGTTGATTGGACCTGGGCCCCACTGAAAATCAGGATTTTCATAGACTTGTACGAAAATGAATGCACATGCCTGATGACTGAGGGTGTATCAGCATATGCGTTTGTGAATAGGATGTGGGTACTGGTGCATGGAGTTGAAGGGTAAGAGGTGGGTGAATTGAAGATGGTACCAAGGGTTGTGGGAGCGGAGGGGCCACATAGGGCGCAAGTACTGAAGGGCTGATGTCATCACTGGGCTTCCAGGAAGCGTGACTAGAGAGAGTTCCTGTGTGCAGCTGGATGGAGGGTGGCAGTGTAGTGGCAGGTTTGCATGTCACATAGGGCACATTTTCAGCTTGGTACAGTCCTGGGTAAATGTATCAGGTGGGTGTGTGGGGTGGGGGTATCAGGTGGGTGTTGTCTGTGTACGTGCATGTTTTTGTGCTGGAAGAAAACTGGGGGTGTGTACTCACAAAGGTAAGTTGGGGTCACACACTTTCTATGTCCCCTCCCCCCCTTGCTGTCTTTTCTGCCGCTTGCTCTTTTCTCTTCTTACCAAGTCCAGCAACAACATGGAGCATAGACTCAAGCCGGGTCAGGTCAGTGCCGTCAGGCAGGATCCAAGATCTGGACATATTTTTGGGTATCTGCTAGCTCCAAGAGGGAGGAAATAAGAAATCTTCAGCTACTGCTGCCGCTGACATCCCTCTTCCATTCCTTCGGGTGATGAAGCCTAGTCTCTCTGTCAGCTCATTGCTCATGCCACCATCTGCTGTTGCCCCTCCCTAGCTTTGGGTGGTAGAGCCTGACTTCCTCATTGCCCTGCTGCTTTTGCTGTACTGGTCACCATCCCTCTGCATCTGCAAGCCGCAAAGCCTGGCTGTTCCATCATCCTGTGGCTCTTTCCCTTCTGTTCTGCGTGCCTATGAATGTTTGTTTGTACATGTACAAATACGCATGCAAACTGACACAAAGACAGACAGATGGAAGGACTGACCCTCAACAATAGCTGTTTATGTTTGCCTATATAAAAGACAATTAAAAACGGAGTCAAACCATGGTCTGAGGACTTTTATATCCTCTATCAGAACTCACCTGTGTCTCTGCAGATACCATAAAGATCAGAGACTCTGGTGTCTGGGGGAGGGTTTGGGAATGGTAGATGAAGGAGCCTATGCCCTAGATCCTGGCTGGACAGGTTTGTGTTCCTCATGCAGGTGTCAAAGCATTTTGTTTGCTCAAAGAAGAAAGGTAAGAAAGAAAAAGTGCATTCCAGAGGGTGAAGCGCGTAAGGATTTATATTTCAAATGATTCTGCTCATTGATCTATTCTGCCAGTCAATCTGTGTACCTGCTGAGACAGATAGCACTGCAAAATAGGAATGCAATCAGCAGTTTTAAAAAATCCAGAGGCTTCATAGGGTTTTCAGTTAGAAACATACAGTATATAGATGATTACATCTGACATTGATATAAATATATATTCGATCATTGCACTGTTTGTATACTGTAAACTTAAACATCAATAGTAAAATAGAACAGGTAAGCATAGATCGGTTGTTTACTCCATCAAAAAGTAGAAAGACTAGGGGACATACAATGAAGCTACAATGTAACCCATTTAAGAGTAATAAGAGAAAATGTTTTTTCATTCAATGCATAATCAAACTGGAATTCATTACCATGGGATGTAGAAAATGCTGTTAGTGTAGCTGGGTTTAAAAAAGGTTTGGACAAGTTCCTAGAAGAAAGATCCATAAACCATTATTAAAGAGGACCCTGGAAATCCATTGCTTACCCCAATACAAGCATTGTGGAGCCTGGGAACCTGAAAGGTACTTGTGACCTGGATTGGCCACTGTTGGAAACAGGATACTGGGTTTGAGGGACCTTGGTCTGACCCGGTATGGCATTTCTTATGTTCTTATATTCTTAGAGTAGAAGGTAAAGGCTATGTTGTATGTGCATCTGTGAATTTAATCCGTGATCAGTGATACTGAAGATGATAGTACAGTAATGGGCTTTTGCTACTTTACAGTACTTTTTTTCCAAAACAAAATCATTTCTGTGTTTACTTTATCTGTCTATTGATCTGTGTATAAATGATCTTATAAAGCATTCAACATACAATAACCAATTTTTCAGAACAGGTAAATCTGTATAAATCAATAAACTGATATTACACTTTCCCATTAAACTTATGGATCTAGCTCAAATTTGAAAACAGGATATTTAAATTCCATGGCTGTTTATTTTTTTAAATACTGGCTGGGTCATTTAAATAAAATACATGTGAAGGGGCATTTCAGAAGGGACATCTATGACGAGTTGGTGTCAAAACAACAACCTTGCAATAAACTACAACAAGACCGAAGCTTTAATCATCACTCGGAACCAAAGCTTCATACACCCGCCAAATATCAAGATACAAAACACTACTATACCAATAAGATCAGAAGTGAGATACCTCGGAGTTACTCTTGACAATAAACTAAACCTCAAGCCACACATCAACAAAACAATCCAAAAAGTCTACTACAGGATGCGAATCATCAGGAGACTGAAACCACTCCTCGCCCTAGAACACTTTCGTACCGTCTGTCAAGCACTGATATCCCCACTACTGGACTTCTGCAATCCGATATACCTTGGACTCCCGAAACATGCCCTCAAACCACTCCAGCTAGCACAAAACACTGCAGCACGAATAATATTTATTTATTTATTTATTTATTTATTTATACATCTCTTCTATACCGCCACTTCCAGCGATCAGTGGCGGTTTACAAGTAAACAAAATTTAATAATAGCATGCTATTATTTTACATAGAACGGGTTTAGAAACTATTTTACATAGAACAGGTTTTGAACTATTTTACATAGAACATTTTAGTAAAAAGAACAGTAAATACAAAGAATAGTAAATAGAGAACAAGGGTTTTTACATAGAACAAAATTATAAACGTAAACATTTAACTATTAAATTGCAACTCAATAATACAATGAAATAACTGGCTATCAATAGTAAATCATCGGCAATGGAATATTACATTAATTATACTTATTCACATTTTGCTTTCAAAGGGAAAGTTTAATTAGGTGAACAATGTGAATGAGTGAAGGGTTTTATGCCTGTCTAGGTAGGGTCAGTGAGTGACTGCTGATCAGAAGTTTTCTCTGAGTTAGGGTTATCTTCCTTGTGGAGGTTATAGTAGTATAGGGTGAATAGGTGGGTTTTTAGATTTTTTCTAAATAATTGAAGATCCTTAATTTCTCAGATTTCAGCTGGTAGGTTGTTCCATAACATAGGAGCAAAGTATGAGAACGCTGAGTTGCTTGTTTTTTGACTTGTTTTTCGGATAGAATCAGGTACTTGTAGCATGTGAAGGTTAATTCTTCTTCTTGATCTGTTTTCAAGCGGGATGTTGATAAGAGTGGATAAGAAGGAGGGAGCTATATTGTTAAAAATCTTAAAAGTATTGATTAAGGATTTGTAGGTGATTCTGCATGATACTGGAAGCCAATGGAGAGAATAAAGAATCGGAGATATATGATCTGTTAATTTTGCTTTGGAGATAATCCTTGCGGTGACATTTTGAGCCAATTGAAGTGAGTGGATATTTTTCTTTGAGGTCCCTTGAAGAATACCATTACAGTAGTCTAAATGTGGTGTAATGAGTGTTTGTACTATGGTTCTGAAATCAGTGTTGTCTAGTAATGGTCTAAGTTGTTGGATTGTCCTTAGTTTGAAATAGATTGTTTTTACAGTTAGTTTTATATGTTTGGAGAGGTTGAGGGTCTTATCAAGAGTGACTCCCAAGTATTTGATCTCATCTTTAACAGGGAGAGAATTATTGCCAATGTTGATTTCCATTGGAGGGGTGAAGCTTGTGTTTCTTGTTATAAATAAAGCTTCGGTTTTTTTAAAATTAATAGACATGTTAATAGATTTCAGCCACAGCTCAGCTTCAGCGAGGCAATGACAAATGTTGGAGTAATCTGGGTTAGACACATCAAATGGTGAGTACAACATAATGTCATCTGCGTAGATGTGATAATTAATTTTGAAACGTTTAAATATGGAACAGATAGGTTGAAGATAGAGATTGAACAATAGTGCTGATAGGGCAGAACCTTGAGGGATGCCCTGCTCTTGCGGAAAAGGGGATGATGCATTTTGGTCAATTTGAACATATTGTGTCCGGTTAGTAAAATAAGATATGAACCATTCAAGAGTTTTATCTTTGATGCCTAGTTGAGAAAGTCTTGAAATGAGCGTGGTATGGTTTACAGTATCAAATGCCGAGGAGATATCAATGAATATGAGAATGAAGGCTTGCTTGGTGTTATCAATACCTCTTATGATTGTATCAAATAGTGCCGTCAGGAGCGTTTCTACACCATGGTGTGGTCGAAATCCATATTGATGATCATCTAATGGAACCGTGGAGTCTATATAATCTTGTAGTTGTGTTTGCACAATCTTTTCAATAATTTTGGCGAGGAATGGAATACTTGCAATGGGACGATAAGATGTAGGGTCATTGCTGTCTAGAGTTTTGTTTTTTAACAACGGACGGATAGCTGACTCCTTGAGGGCATCTGGTATACATCCTTGTTGAAGAGATTGATTTACTATGTTCAGTATGTCTGTGGCAAGTTCTGATTTTGTTGATTTTATCCATGCCACTGGGCAAGGATCAAGAAGAGAAGTAGTTGTATTTAGGTTGGAGATTGTTTGAAGGAGCATCTTGTTGCTAATAGGATGAAAGGCTTTCCATTCCTGTAAGTTATTATCTGAGATAGGTAGATTAGGTGGGGTGAATTGGCTGTTAAGTTTAAGTTTATTTGCAAAGTGGTCAGCAATTATTTGTGGGTTAATACAAATTTTGTGAGAATTGTTTGATGGGGATTTGGTTAAAGATTTGACAATCTCAAATAGTTCTCTAGGACGGTTAATGGATTTAGATAACGTTTTAGAGTGATATTGTCTTTTAGCGTTATTAATCGCATCCTTGTAATTCTTGAGTAGTGAGAAGTATTTTATTCTGAGTTCGTGAGTTTGTTTCCTTCTCCATGTGGATTCTGCTTTTCTAAGGCTTTTCTTAAGGGTTGCAAGTTCACTGGTATACCATTTTTCATCTTTTCTCGTTCTGTGTCGAGACTTTGGTGGGTCTGATTCTGATGCTGATCGAATAATGGAATTCCAGTTTGATATCGCATCATCAATGTTATTGATAGAAGGATCTAATCTGGGAAGAACTGATTCAAGAAACTCTTCTCTGTTGAATGGTCGAAATCTATGAACTTGTTGTAGATTGACAGGGGAAGGTTTAGAGTGTTGTTGAAAGAGAAAAGAAAACCTAATAAGATAATGATCCGACCAGGGGACTTGAGCTGTGGAAGGTGAGACATAATGAGGTGACGTATAATAATATGTAGGGATGAATATTAGGTCGAGAGTGTTTCCTCTAGTATGAGTTGGTTGGTTAACTGCTTGCTTGAATCCCATCTCTTCCATCGCTTCTAAGAAAGATGTTTCAAGATTGTTAGGTAGAGATGGTAGGTTGAAATCGCCTAGCAATATAAGTGGTTTCCTTAAAGTAGAATTGCAAGCTGATTCAAGTATGGAGTCAATATTTTGGTTAGTAGCAGTAGGGGGTCTGTATATCAAGCAGATTGCTATGTCCTTATTTTCAATTTTGAGTATATTTGTGTCATCACGGTTTTCACATAAAGTAGGGGATAACCCAATATTAGATTTAGCTAGTATAAGAACACCTCCACCTCTTGTACGTTTCCTATTGCAAGTGAAGATGGAATATCCTTGCACTTTTAATTGGTTTAGCAGGACTGAGTCGGATTCTGTTAACCATGTCTCAGTAATGCATAGGATGTCAGGGTTTTCTGTATTAATTATATCAGTTATGATGGGTGTTTTATTTCTAACTGACCTGGCATTGATGAGGATGAAGGAGATGTGAGTGTAGGAATTGCCAACATTTATGTGGTTGATGTTAGAGTCTGTCTTTATCTGAATTAGTCTGTGGTAATTTATCTTAGAATTTCTTGGAAATAGCTGTTGGGGGTTATGGTTCTGATGATGAGCGATAACATGGATGTGAGAGTATTCTGGGAGGTTCAAATGTGGTGTGAAGGCATTAGCAGGGAGGGGGTGGAAAGAAAGAAGCAGGCTGACAATGTATAAGGTAAGATTCAAAATCAACAAGAACATCTTCTTACAGTTCATGTTGGAACCTCAGATGGTTGAAACGAATTGAAAGGAACTGCTGTTAGTAACAAGTTTTAAGGAAATGATATCTACTGGCAACCGTAATAATTGAGTAAGTATTAATGGCAACAGTTATAAGTGTACATCCATTAACAGCAGTAACTGAAAAATTGCTACTAGTAGTAGAATTACAGGTGTGGCAATTACTGTCAACAGTATTAACTGAGTAGCTATTACTGGGGATAATATTTATACTGGTAACAGTAATAGTTAGGAGCTACTAAGAAACTAATATTGGCAACAGTATAACAATTGGGTATCTACTGGCGACAGTATAATATTGGCAACAGTATAATAATTGGGTATCTACTGGCGACAGTATAATATTGGCAACAGTATAACAATTGGGTATCTACTGGCGACAGTAGTAAATTAAGGAAACTGCTACATAGAAATGGAATTATGATGTGACATCTACTGACGACAGTATACGCTAACAGGACAATTACTAGCAACAGTAATTATAAAGATTGTTAAGGATAATGTACAATGGGGAACTAAAGCGGCTGATTAAAGCTTTACTGAATTAATAGGTTAAAATAGACAAAATAGACATTAAAACCCCGTTGAGTCACTATAATCAGATCGATTGTGCGTATACTTGCTGCGACTGAGGAAGAGACTGTTCTTCGCCTGTCGTGCCACCGCCTAAGGGCCACGCCAAAGGGCCCTCTTGCGAGGCCCTCAGGCGCGGGCCCGCAAGGCGCGGGCGCGCTTGCCTGCGGCAGCTCTTAAGCACTCCTGTGCTTCCTCCCACGGCCCGGATTGGACCGGAGTGTGAGAGCGGGAGATTTGCTGGCTCCCTCACAGCACTTCAGCTGGCTGCGGGTGAAGAAGAGGCCTTCCGATTGCCTGCGGCAGCTCTTAAGCACTCCTGTGCTTCCTCCCACGGCCCGGATTGGACCGGAGTGTGAGAGCGGGAGATTTGCTGGCTCCCTCACAGCACTTCAGCTGGCTGCGGTGAAGAAGAGGCCTTCCGATTGCCTGCGGCAGCTCTTAAGCACTCCTGTGCTTCCTCCCACGGCCCGGATTGGACCGGAGTGTGAGAGCGGGAGATTTGCTGGCTCCCTCACAGCACTTCAGCTGGCTGCGGGTGAAGAAGAGGCCTTCCGATTGCCTGCGGCAGCTCTTAAGCACTCCTGTGCTTCCTCCCACGGCCCGGATTGGACCGGAGTGTGAGAGCGGGAGATTTGCTGGCTCCCTCACAGCACTTCAGCTGGCTGCGGTGAAGAAGAGGCCTTCCGATTGCCTGCGGCAGCTCTTAAGCACTCCTGTGCTTCCTCCCACGGCCCGGATTGGACCGGAGTGTGAGAGCGGGAGATTTGCTGGCTCCCTCACAGCACTTCAGCTGGCTGCGGGTGAAGAAGAGGCCTTCCGATTGCCTGCGGCAGCTCTTAAGCACTCCTGTGCTTCCTCCCACGGCCCGGATTGGACCGGAGTGTGAGAGCGGGAGATTTGCTGGCTCCCTCACAGCACTTCAGCTGGCTGCGGTGAAGAAGAGGCCTTCCGATTGCCTGCGGCAGCTCTTAAGCACTCCTGTGCTTCCTCCCACGGCCCGGATTGGACCGGAGTGTGAGAGCGGGAGATTTGCTGGCTCCCTCACAGCACTTCAGTTGGCTGCGGGTGAAGAAGAGGCCTTCCGATTGCCTGCGGCAGCTCTTAAGCACTCCTGTGCTTCCTCCCACGGCCCGGATTGGACCGGAGTGTGAGAGCGGGAGATTTGCTGGCTCCCTCACAGCACTTCAGCTGGCTGCGGGTGAAGAAGAGGCCTTCCGATTGCCTGCGGCAGCTCTTAAGCACTCCTGTGCTTCCTCCCACGGCCCGGATTGGACCGGAGTGTGAGAGCGGAGCGGAGTGTGAGAGCGGAGCGGAGTGACCTATGCTGCAAGACAGGAGCACATCACACCTACCTTAAAGGACTTACACTGGCTCCCAATCGGTGCACGCATCAGATACAAAACCATCATAAACCTATTCAAGATAAATCAGCACACATCAGCCAACAGCCTGCATACCCTCATACAACCGGACACCAGCACACGTCCTAGAAGAAAACAAACACACCACCGAGTCAGCACCCCAAGTGAATTCAAACACACACGCAAGGACACAATAGACAGAGCACTCTCCATGGCTGCTCCAACAATATGGAACAAACTACCGGACGAGTTGAGGGCAACTACAGACCTCAAAGACCTTAGAAAACAGCTAAAAACCATGCTGTTCATAGAACACTATGGACACATCACATAACTGCAGAGAATGTATAACAGCACATGATACCGCCTAACACTGTATGTATAGAAAATGTTTTTTGCATCACTGTATATAGCCCATATTGTACATAGCTCAAACCACTCTAGCACACAATACAACACACACTCAACTAAATATCACCCTCACTGCATGTTTAACACTCTCACTTTACCCCGATTGTTTGCTGTGATACCACCTTGATTAATAAGATAAGGCGGTTTAGAAATACTGTTAAATAAATAAATAAATCTAGGTGCTATCTGGGATGTCCAGGTCAAATATCACCAAAAATGGCTGACAGGTTTAAGATCAGAGACAATTTCAGAAACATGAATTTCCCTATAAGGATGTCCTAGGGGACAACTACTTAAGCATCACCACAGTGGTATTCTAGACCAGGGATGCATCCCAGCCTGCCAGTCTGCAAGCTCAGAGTTTAGCAGCACTATGAGCAAACAATATGATTCACCATTTCCAATCACTTCCCTTTCCAGTTGCAGTCAGTACTGAAGATATTAGGGATCCATCTTCTCTACTCCCTCCAGTGGTTTTACTGGCAAAATAACATTTTGCAGATGTCTATTCATGCCTTGAAAAGGTATAACTTAAGAGTATGTTTACTCAACAGCAGTAAGGCAGCAGTCTTTTCCATGCGTTAATGGCAGCGATAAGGGGTTACCGAGCAGTAAGTGTTCTGGGCATGTTAGAGGCATTAGTGGACACGTAGCAGGCGGTAATAGCACATGCTGCATTAAGGGGTGATAGTGAACACTTAGCAGGTGGTAACAGGACATTAAGTGGTGGCAGCGGACACTTACCATGTGGTAATGGGACATGCTGCGGGAAGGTTTTCTGACATGCACCTTAATGCAGGAAAGCCCGTGAAATCCTGAAAGGGGGCAGGGAAGCCATTGGAGAAGGTATGAATGCAAGCACAATTGGTAGCTGATGGAGTTGACTCACCTGATGCCTGGCAATGTGACCTATGCTGTTGACTAGGTGAGATAAGCAGCTGCTTACTGATGATGGACAGTATGGGTGTTGGCTGTGTCATGGGTGGGTGGTGGCAGCAGCAGAGTCAGCGGAGGGGATGCAGCAGTGAGGGCCGCTGTGACAGGCATGCAGTCCTAGATGCTCCTGAAAGCATACACCATGACGTAAGCTACATTATAGTGTCTGTGAGGTATAGACATGTATCCAGATGTACTACCAGTGTATGTCATGCCATAGGCCAGGACACTGTCTGGGTGGAGGCAGCATGTTCCTGATGTGGGCAGCAAAGGGAGGATTGTCCATGAGTGCTTGTGTGGAGCAGTCACAAGAGAGTTGTGCATGATATGGCTAAATGCTGCAAATGACCCCTGATGGCCATGAATCTCCCTGACAGTCAAATGGTGGGTGTAGGGCTGTGCCAGGGATTTTCCAAGCAGAGAGTCTGCAATGTGTGTGGTGGGTGGATGTATGGGAGCATACTGGCCAAAAGCATTTGGTGTGTGTGAACCAAAAGTAGCAGTGCCATGAGGTACATGAAACAGCATTTGTGGGGGTAGGACTGGTGCCTCAGCCTGTGCAACTGCAAGACAATACACCCAACAGAGTGGCGTGATAGAAAGGGACAAGTTGAACCCATTTGCCCCATGTGGGGCAAGTAATTATGGCAGAACAGTGCAGGGGATGGCTATGCAACGAGTGTTAGGTGTCTTAATGTATGAGATATATCATCTTTGCATAAAGCTGGGAGGTCACGATGATGGCAAAACAGAAAACACATCCAGAGCAGTTGACCCAGACATCTGCTGCATATACATCACTGACCTGCTACAATGTGCCGCGGCAGAGCCACTAAAGCCATGCTCACAGATGTCCATAATGGGGAATGCCATGTTGGGCTACCCAATGTGTGGCCATAATGAATAGAAATGTAGAACAATGATTGTCTGCAGGTCACAGCAGAATCAGGACTATGTGAGGTGGGCACGTGCACCCAGGCACAAAATGAACAAGTGGGAATCAAACCATGGACCTTTGACCATAGAGACATTGCACTAAACAGTAGACTACACCTCCATACATATGGGTAAAGCCTGCAGATCACTGATCAAGCTGTTTGCTTTCTGTGCCAGTATAGGTTGGGCCCTCCACTACCCATGAGGCACTGCACATGTTAAACAGCAGTCTGCAGCTAAAGAACCAATGGAGAATGCACTGATACAGCATATCAGCTCAGTAAGATGCACTGGCTGCATGTGCTATATGCACATACCAACAGCAAGCCATGCTGCAGAGTGGTTTCAGATGTCACCCTGAGAGTGAGGAAGGGTGCCCAGCACCTTGTCTACTGAACCTGCACTGTTAGAGATGGTCTCTGCTGTAGGTCTGCATCACTGCTAGTGTGTGTGTCAGGTATTGTCTGCAGAGCGTCTTGTTTTCTGAATACTATAGGCAACAGTGATAGCAATAGCGTGGTCCTGTGTTCTGCCTATGATAGACACTAACCCTCTGAGAGAAGTGCAGGTCAATATCAATATGCTACTGCCATGGACAGCCACTGTAGTAGGGGGTATAAAGACTGGTGTAGAGCTACTGTCCTGTCAGGATCCCTGCTGGGGTGGAGCTACTGTCTTGCCAGGACCTGAGTGAGTAAGCCATGAACCACTGCTGCCCCAACCATTGAGGACTAACAGTTGACTACAGTACAGGCAGTGAGACTGCCCCTGCATCCTTTCACTGAGGCTGTGTCAGCCAAGCATAAATCAGCTGTGGTTGGTCTGCTGATCAGCATGCATGGCATGTGCATAGTGTGACCTCAAGCACTCTGCCTTGGGATACTCATCACTGACACCCAGCCATTTGCTCAGTGATTGGCATCTTCAGATAGAGAATGCATCCACATCACTGGAGCCAGATATTATAATAGCTCTATGTGCCATGGTCACTTTTTGGTCATAGTGACATATAGTGACCACCCAGGCAATGCAAGTGGCAGATGGGCACAATGGCATCTCAGCCATTGATCCTACTATTGTGGCAGATACATCCATGCCAATCTGTGCTGTTTCAGGCAATACCCACAATGCTCTGTCTCACTTTATTCTCATTTTCCAAACAGGCTGGGAAAAACTCAGACAATGTGAGCCAAAGTGCAGTGCAGATAGCCACAGGACAAAGGAGAGCCATACACACACATATGCATACAATCTCATTGGCGCACTGTACAAAAGTGGCGATGGTCGGCATTCCTGCTTGACACTCCTGTCTCAATATCAGCTCAAGGATTGATAACCTGTGCTCTGTTAGCAGATGTTATTACTGTGCCTTGGTCTTACTATACATTGTTACCGTGTGCTATTACCCTTCAACCAGCTGTGGATGGTGGACCCTGTCAGTGCTGCTGATAGGTGTTTCCACCCTTGCTGGCCATCCCCTTGGGGGTTGCACATGCTGTAGCTGTATTTACACTGTCAGCTAAACATTGTCCACAGGAAGAAGCAATACAGAAAACCCAGCTGTGATATGAATCTATGACCCTCCACACATATACACCCCAACTGTGTGCGGTGCACCACAGTGCTGCTGCATGGGGATAACAACTCCTGTTGCTGACATGTTTCACTTTAGCTGGCCTTTGGCATATGCTGCAATGCGCATGGTGCACATGACCAGGACAAGGCTTTTGTCTGCTACAGGCTGGTGCCACTTCCCACGCCCCACCATACAGATATGCCCATGCACTGTCAGTGGTGGTGGTCGAAGTCCCAGCATGTTAAACATGTGGGTTTGGTGGGTGCCTTGGGCACAAAGGCCAGATGGGGGGGGGGTTAGGGGCACACATGGACAGCCATACAGCCCTCCCCCACCAGCTGCCCATACAGGGGCCCCATTACTGCCTGCCACTGATACATCTCGGGGGAGGATGGCAGCCACTGCTATAGTATTTCCCTGGGCACCTGTATTTTCCATCTACCTGGAGGGCTACAGCATCTGGCACTATTGGCCTCTTCCCCCACAGCTGGGTTCTGCAGCAGCAGGGGGGGGGCAGCCTGGATCTCTGCCTGGGGTGCCAAGACCCTTGGACCACCCCATGTGGCATATTGCCTTTCTGCAGCAGTAGAAGGACTGTGTGCTGCCACTGTCACTGTGGGATCATGACAAACATTACAAATGGTTCTGCGGAAGGCAGAATACCCCTTTGTGGAGAGGCTAAAAAGGTTGGGGCTCATCAACCTAGGGAAGAGACAGCTGAGGATGAGATATGATAGAGGTCTATAGATTATTGATCGGAGTGGAACAGGTAAACATAGGTCACCTTTTTATGCCATCAGACTGTGGACAGACTAGGTGACCTGCAATGTGGCTACAGTGTAACCCATTTGAGTCTTGTAGGTAAAAATATTTTTTCAGTCAACGCGTAATCAGACCCTGCAATCCATTACTGGAGGATGTGGTAAAAGCTGTCAGTATAGCTGGGTTTATAAAAGTTAGGACGGGTTCCTGGGTAATGGTCCATAAACCATTGCTAAAGAGGACCCAAGCTATGCACTGCTTGCCCCATTACAGTTATTGGGGATCCTCTGTGTCTTTTGGGGAAACTGCTAATTATACCTGTGGCCTAGATTGTGCACTGTTGGACACAGGATACTGGGCATGATGGACCTTGATCTGACATAGTTTGGCATATTTTGTAGTCATATGTTCCTATGTGCCATCTAGGCAGCTGCTTGGTCCCTGCTGTGTACCAGCAGCCCTCACTGCATGACCCATGTGCCACCTCCTTTGCCCCCATTTGCACCATCAACATAGTGCATGCCTTCTCTCCACCCACAGGTACCGTTAGTGTGTGCTTAAGTGGCTGGTACCATTAGTGAGTGCTAAAGTGACTTTTTGCACATGCTAAGTGTGCAAGTGCACAGTTAGTGTGCACTAATGGCACACTTGTTCTGTAGGGATTATTAATAGCACATAAAGATAGGTTAGGCTCTCAGTCATGTCCAGGGGAAATTAGCTACTAATACCCAGCCCGAATTTCTATGAGTGTGCTGGTAATGAGCCACGGAAGAAGTCTCGTCTGTTCTTATGTTTATTATGGACAGTGAGGTAGAAAAATATACAGACATATAGCTAAGGATACATAATTAGAAACATGAGGTAGCAAATTGTTGCGGCACAAAATTACAGTTAGGCAAAGTGATAAATCACTGATTAGTAACCAGACGTCACTGATTCGCTTTGCACTGAGAAAAGTTATGGAATAAGTTTCTAGCAAACATTGCCCACCCGAAGGAGGAGAAATAAGATGGTACCTTAGCTCCTGCTGGCACTCTGGTAGCTGAGGTCTGATAAGACTCTGGAGCAGCACAGGTCCAAGGAGGCAGCTAGGCTAGATAACACAGGCTACAGCCCTTTCCGAGGCGAGACGCAGGAGAACACAGGACCAAAGGTATCTGTGAAAGTCTTATCTCAGTCCTTAGGAGAACGGCCTTGTACCCACGTAGTGTGTGTCTGTCTTGCAGACAGATCAGGTAGCAGACACAAGGTAAACAGGGCACAAAAAGGCGCAAAGGTTCTTCTGTGCAGACTGTATTATTCTTTGTGATGAGTCTCTGTTATAAGTCCAGTGATTGGTTGGCACAAGACAGTCTGAGGTGTTCTCAGCGAATCAGAAGGTAATGAACAGGTGTTCATCCTGCAGACCTAGGAGCCATAATGAGGGAAGATAACAGTATGCAGTTCCAGACATCCCAAGGCCAGTAGCATCGTTAGTGGATGATGAAGATCAGAGAAGCAGATGATCTCCAGGAACAAGCAGGAATGAGTCTTCACATATGGGTACGTCGGTACCGACGGAGCCTGCACGGGAATGCCCCCCAGCATCCAATCAGAAAGCTTTTGGGAGCATCCCTCGCGCCTGCGCGCTGACTTCCCGCCTTTTCCACTTCTTCTCCTCAGTTTTCGTTTTTCCGCGGAGCCGGCAGGACATCCTCCTGTCACCGCAGAAACCTTTTTCTTTAAATTCTTCATTTCTTGTTTTCTTGTGGTCGCGGCTGTTTTTCCCGCCACCACCGGTACCGCCGGTGGTTTTTTCTTTTATTTTTTCTTAAACTCAGAGAGATTTTTCTCTCTGTTTTCTGTCTTAACTTTTTGGGCCTACAAGGCTTCTTCATCATGGAGCCTTCTTCTCCTAAGAAGTGCCTTCACTGTGGAAACACAGTTTTCTTTTTAGACTCCAATAACTGGTGTCTAACCTGTTTGGGTCCTGACCCTTTTTCCCCTGAACCATCAGGCTACAATACTGTGAGAAGACCTTCCCTCTTTCGAGTTTCCCTCGATACCGTTTTCACTCCGGCAGTAAAGACACCGGTTTTTTCTTCTCTACAGGATCAGGTAACCCACAAACAGTCTGTTAAGACTTGCCAATCCTTGAGTGGTAGGTCTCATGCCAAGCATGATGGCGGCTCCGGCCTTGCCCTCAAGACCCCATTGGCATTAAAACCCCGGTGGGAGTCTTCAGGCTCCAAAGCATTTCAGGGGTTTCAGGTTGTTCCTGGGGCTCACCCCTCACAGAACATACCTGAGCCATGCTCGGTGGTGGTATCCGCTTCGAGCGGTACCGATATCCCGGCATCGGCACTGGTGTCGAGTGTTCCACTCTTCACCAGGGATCGTCATCTGGCGTCCTCGGTACCTTCGGGACCGATCGATACGTTCCAGAGTGATTTTCCTGTATCTAAGCCATGCTCGGTGGTGGTATCCGCTTCGGCCGGTACCGATACCCCGGCATCGGCACCGGTGTCGAGTGTTCCACTCTTCACCAGGGATCATCATCTGGCATCCTCGGTACCTTTGGGACCGATCGATACAACCCAGAGTGACTTTCCTGTATCGGCATTGCCGATACCACCACCGACGTCGGTGCCCTCTAGACATGCATCGATAGACTCGCTCCCTTCGATGCCGAGTCTGGAATCGATATCTAGTCTAGATGACTGGGTACCGACGCATCTTGGAACCGACCCTTATCGTTTCCGGATACGCAGTACCGAGGATATTCACCAAGACTCTCTGGTTACCTCGGTACCGCTTAAGCAGCCTCCGATGACTGCCTCGATGACATTACCGTCTCTGATTCCGCCTCAGCTGCTGGTATCGGTATCGATGTCGATTCCTGCAGCTACATCGGTACCATCGATCCTTTCTATGCCTAGTTTGGAATCGATACCTGGCATGGACGATGCAGTACTAACTGCCTCAAATCGTGACTGCCAGTATCACTATCCATCTAGTGGGGTTCTTTCTCTGCACCAGACCAATACATCTTTTAGTGCTCAGGCTGCTTCTTCAAACTTAGCCTACCCAGGGATGGTTCCCATTGGAGATCCTTCTTTTCAGAAATTTCTCCTTGATATGGCAACCTTTCTTGCTA
This sequence comes from Ichthyophis bannanicus, assembly GCA_033557465.1. Taxonomy (NCBI): domain Eukaryota; kingdom Metazoa; phylum Chordata; class Amphibia; order Gymnophiona; family Ichthyophiidae; genus Ichthyophis; species Ichthyophis bannanicus. The sequence goes on from CM066031.1 coordinate 719,462,768, forward strand.
TCCCTATCCCTGGCTGTGATCTTAACCAAGGCTCTCCTGCAGAAAAGGAAAATCGAATGCTTCCTTTACATCATTCTTTGCAGGATCTTCTTCTAAGAATATGGGAATCCCCTTTAAGAGTTCCCTCACCTTCTACAGCAACTAATGTTCTGTATCAGGTGCCCCCCTCTCCAGGGTTTCAAAAGGCTCAACTTCCTCATCATTCCATTGTAGTGGAATCAGCAATAAGGAAAGTAAAAAGCAAGAAGAAGCATTCTTCTTATCCGCCAGGTCGTGCATCTAGAGCACTTGATGCCTTTGGACGTCAAACCTTCCAAACATCTATGCTGGCATCAAGAATTATTTCTTATATATTTTATATGAGTCTAACACTCCAGGAGATCACAAAGAAATGATCTCTTTTGACTCCTTTTTTGTCAGAGCCTAAGGCTGCTGACTATTCCTTGCTTCTTAGTCATAGCTGGAATATCTCTTGGTTTCTTTCTCGTGCTTCTCTAGACTCTTTTGAGTCTGTTAGCAGATCCTCTGCTATTGCCATTGGAGCACGTCGTAGAGCCTGGCTCCAAGCTTCAGACTTGAGCAGATGGGCACAACACACACTGGGTAATTCTCCTTGTACTGGAGAACATCTCTTCAATAAGGAGGCTTTACGTCAGGTTGCTCATTGCTCCACTGACTTCCCTGGTTCTGGAGACCATTCTAAGCCTTCTTCTTCCCCAGGAGGTAGGAAATGTCCTACCAAACCTTCTTTCCCTAAGAAAAGAAGGTTTCATTCTTCTCCTGCCCATCATCCAGATGTACCCAAGCAAGGGACACCTCGTCCTAGTCTGAAGTTTCCAAACTCTAGCCAGTCTGAGCATACCCAGCAACCATAGGTTCTGAAGGTTGCAATCTACAGTTAACTTCTTCCTAGCAGAAGTTTGTTCACTGTTTTTTCTTAAAGCTCTACACTGGGGTTTTCCTTTTTCAGTATGCCAAGCTGTCAGGATATTCTTGTCCATGGGTTACAGAATTCTCCTCTTCTTACTACCAAGAAGGGAAGTTACAACTATCCAGGATAGTTTCTGTCCCAACATGAACATTTTTTTCCTTCAGATGACTTGCCATATGGGTAAGTCACCCTCCAATTACCTGTTTTCTCTACCCTCTCGTCCAGGGTTTCCCCTGACTGAGTGGTACTATACTGAAAAGTTTCTCTAGCCTTTCATTCCAGTGTAGACTTTTTGTTTCCTTGAATACATTCTCAAGATAACTCATCAGACAGGGACAGGAATATCTCCTCTCCCTTTGTCTGTTTCTCTTTGTTTTGCACAGGACGATTCTCTCTGCTGTCTTTTTCAGCTGCTGTGCATGCAGGAGTTCCAGTGATTGAACTACTGGTACTTTTCCACAATTTTTGTCTAGCCTCAGTAGTGATTCCAAGCTAGTCCTCATCTATCTTGGATAATCCTACTCATTTTAGGCTTTTCACATTATCTTCTTTCTAGCCATCTCCTTTTCCTAGGATGTGGCAACACACCTGACTTCAGTCAGTTTTATCTCATAATTCTCCTGCACAATGCTCTCTGCAATCTTCAGAGAAGCTTTCTACTATGGGCCCTTGCTACAGAGCATTGAACTTTATCTCTGAGGGCTATTCTATATAGTAGGAAAAAGCTTATAAATCATTCCCATGACTGTGAGGGTTCTCCACACCCTCTTGTCTCCTGTTATAGTTCAGAATATAACCTTTTTCTGCGTGAATATCCAAGGTTACTAGTAACGCATGATACCCCTATGTCCCTCCATTGGGTCCGCCTGGTATCTTCTCTATGCGTTTCTACCCATCTACCATGTCAGAGTTCTAAAGGACTCCCGTCTTGATCTTTACAGACTGATATTATCCTCTGTTTTTCACGCAACCATCCTGGTTATTTTACTGGATTGCATTCCTGCATCCTCTTAGCCCACGGAAATAGATTCTCTATATATCTGTCAAGTGGGTTTCATCCTCTTGTTATTGGATGAATCTTTCCCCTTCACATTCCCCATGTGAATGTTCTTATGGGGCTTAGTGGTAGACATATATCTTCAGACTCATATTCATGTATGTATATATCTCTATATATGCATCTACATACATATGTCTGTAAGCTGTGTGTGCATACTTATGCATATATATATATATATATATTTATATATATCTTACACATATCTATATATATACATATATATAGGTATATATATATCCCCCTATATATATATGCATCTGTTGGGAGATTTTTTTTATAGGTCGATATGTATTACATACTATCTCCCTAACTGTCTATGCTATAAATTTTTTTTTTTTTTTTTACCTTCTTAGAAGTTCCAGACAGTGGGCTTCCATATTTTCATACTGTTCTTCAGTATGTAGGGGCTCTTATGCACACAACCATTGCTGTGGTGCTAACAGCTTCTACTTTGCCCTAAGTCTCCCTATCCTTGAAGCGTCAGGCTTCAATATCTTTCCTATCTCTCACCAGATAGGAAAGACAGTGTACATCTTCATTAGTTCTGAGTACACATCTATTCTCCTTGGGAATACGGGCTTCTTTCCATACCCATCCTTCCCTCTAGGACTGGACTAGTTGTCCAAATCGGTCAGTCTTCTTCTTTTAGTCCTCAATGTTAATGACTGTACCTAAAAGAATTTTCAGCTTTTCCCATAAAGCTTTCCGTTGAAGACCTGCCGTTCTTATCCTGCCCCAGTTGACACCTGGGTCTCCTGATAATTCCAGGTTTGGACCTTCATCCTCACTGCTGTGAGGTCACCTTGAGGATTCCGCTACTGCATATCCAGTAGACTCCATCCCGCTCTCTACTTCCTACAATCCAGTAGGTAAGCTCCATATTATAATTGTTCATTAAATAATTTTAATGATACTTATCCTTAGGTTCGCTGTTTTTCCTTACAGCTCTCCTCTTCTCAACTCCTACCCTCCATCCCTCATGGGATGCCGGAGATTCCTGGGTGGTAAATGCACTCCTGATCCAGGGACACGCATTTTATGGGATCTCCCCCTGGCATCTACAGCTAGGGAGTCCCCATATGTGAAGACTCATTCCTTCTTGTTCCTGGAGATAGCACAGTTACTTACCTGTAACAGGTGATCTCTGGTAACAGCAGGAATAAGTCTTCACAACCCACCCACCTCCCCTAGGAGTTGTATCTATCTATCTATCTATCTTCCTTTCTTCTTTCTCTCCTTTGTCTCAGCTATGAAACTCAACTGAGGAGAAGAAGTGGAAAAGGCGGGAAGTCAGCGCGCAGGCGCGAGGGATGCTCCCAAAAGCTTTCTGATTGGATGCTGGGGAGCATTCCCGTGCAGGCTCCGTCGGTACCTATGTACCCATATGTGAAGACTTATTCCTGCTGTTCCCAGAGATCACCTGTTACAGGTAAGTAACTGTGCTTTCTTGCAAGTAGACAACTAATTGGCCTGGGAAACTAATTGCACAGAAACAATAGTCTTCTGTATGCTCAGGTATGATCACTTGGCAAGCATTTGTGTGAAAGTCAGGTCTGAGACTGTAAGCACAGCAAAAGTCCTTTGTAGCAGGAAACCGTCTTGTTTGGTCAGCTTTGGTTCAGGCTTCAGCATCTGAGTAGGCCGGAGATCTGCAGCCATAGAATTGCAGGGGTACCAGCCCTACAGTTACTTTACCGCTGTTTATTAAACATACCCCTTAGAAGCTGGCAGCAATGTGCAGGGTGTTTCTGAATTGGTCATGCACATCTAAGTTTGGAGGACCACTCCGGACATGCCCCACCATGCCCCTGTTCCTAGAAGGATGTCCTTGTGCTAGGGATATCACCAAACCCAGTTTCTAAAATGGCTCCAGGGATATCTCCAAGCTTTGGATGTCTGCAAGTCTATCTTCTGACATCAAAAGCATGAATAGCACTTCTAAATGACCACCATATTATGCACCAACTGGTGCGGAATATAGTTATAATGCATTCAGCACCAGAAATATCCAGACAACAGTATTCAGTTTACTATCCAGATAACTTTAAAGACAGCTTTTTTGTGTTCTAAAGTTATCTGGATAGCAGACTGAATAATACCACTATCTGGATAATTATCTGGACGTCTCAAGATCCACCCTGGAGCTATAGGGATAGTGCTGAAGTGGTTAGATAACCTGGCCAGTGGCACTTATCTGAATAGCAGGTGCTGCTATCTGGACATGTGGTTTTGAATATTGGGCCAAGTGAACTTAGTCCAAATTTTTAAAACAGTGTATTAAACTTTGAGATCTAGCTCCAAATGACAAAAAAATATGGAAAATAATTTAAAACTGAGAATCATCCAACAGAGTTTCTAAACTCATCCAAAATCAATGAAGAACAGACAAGAATTTGGGCTCTGATTTTTAGAGGGTTAGGAAGGACTGTGTTTGTGTGGGTTTTAGGATTCTAAAGGAGAGATAGGGATTTGGCAGGGGTAGGACTGTAAAGGAAAAAAAAAACAGCTGGTGCTACCGCCATAGAGCTGTGTCTGGGCGAAGGAGGTGTAAAACTGAGAAAAACACAAAGACCTTCAGGCTTGATTAGTGCCTGATGCCTCTTTGTCTTGCTGTATCAAAGCATCAAAGCCCTGCGGTGGGCATTTTTGCCTTCCTTTTGCAAGGCGGTGTTGACCATACTATGGGCCATACTATGGCCTTTGCACTTTCAGACAATGCTGAGTGAGTGGCAGAAGTTACTATATCAAAATGTGTTCCACTGAAGAAGTATTAGTGCAACAGTGGTTCCTCTATTTATCTTTCTGGTGTACTGTCTGTGACAGCAGCTGTGAGCATGACAGGGCACAGGGCACCTTACTGTACTGCATCTGCAATTCTATTCTTCATAGACAAGTAAACTATGAAGCTAAAAGATAAAAAATGTAAAGGTATAAAGTTACAGTAGAGGAGCAGTCTCTGGGAATTGTCCTTTGCCACTGGAGCCTTATTATAGCTGCAAGGGCAGCATAGCTGCTGGGAAGTGGGCTAACACATCTCCCCCCCCCCCCCACACCCACACACCCACCCCCCGGGTCCTTTCAAGAGTGCTAAGAGAGAAATGCAGCCTTATCAGGCAGGCACTACAGGGCAGAGTTGAGGCTGGTTGTGAGACTCTGGCCACGGTATCTGAGGCAGGGCACAGGGCACCTTACTGTAGCATATCCTTCCCATCCCATTGTTCATAGAAGAATAAACATTGGGAATCCAAGGGCAGAATAGTTGCTGCATATCCCACCTCCCCCCAGTCCTTTCAAGACTGTCAACAGTGCAGAGCCGACGCCTATTGTATAATAATTCTTGGGAAGGGTATGGCTGGAAAATGAAATGGTCTTAGAAAGGATCCTTTTTCTGGGTAGTTATTCCTAAATGTGGAACCTTGTATCATGTAACTGTAGTTTGTGCACTTAGGGAAGAACAGCCCAAACTATGGCTACACGATGCAAGGTTTCACATTAGGAATCATCACCCTGGAAAAGGATCTAAGCATCACTGTGGATAATACCTTGAAACCTTCTGTCCAGTCTGCAGCAGCAATCAAGAGAGCAAATAGAATGATAGGAATCATAAGGAAAGGAATGGAGAGTAAAATCAAGGATATTATAATGCCTCTGTGTTGCTCCATGGTATGATCGCACCTTGTAGACTGTGTGTAATTCTGGTCACCATATCTTAAAAAAAATATGGCAGAATTAGAAAAGATACAAAGAGCCACCAAAATGGTAAAGGGATTGGAAAAATACCTCTACAAGGAAAAGCTTAAAAGATCTGGGCTCTTAAGCTTGGAAAAGAAAAAGCGGAAGGGAGATATGAGAGGTCTTTAAAATAACACTGGTCAACATTGAAATCGTTACTGACTTTAAAAGGCCCTAATCTGTAGTATCTTGCTGAGCTGAACACGAATATAACATTAAAAAAAATTATTGGCTCTCATTTTGAAGATATTGCATGTAGTTCATTTTTGACATTTCACCATGTAAATTTATCCAGTAGGACATCAACAACATCCCAAATAAACCTTAAATGATGTAATATTGCATCACATTGCATAATACCAGCATGCACACATCATCCAGAGTTGATTGCATCATTTTCTGATGCAATGCAATACTACTGCCAGACGGCTGCTGAGGCCATCTGACGTCAGCAGTGTACTATACGCAGTCGGAAAGGAAAGTAATCTGGTATTCTGTTCCGATATTGAAAGCCTCATGAATACCTTAAAAATCACTCATGACCCACAAGACTGGAGACTATTTATAGACTCTTCGAAACTGAGTCTGAAGGCTGTGCTTTTCAACAATGGAAACCGTCTTCCATCTATTCCAGTAGCGCATGTCGTCCACATGAAAGAGACATACGATAACTTAAAGCATCTACTGACTTCCATTAACTATAACAAGTACATCTGGCACCTCTGTGGTGACTTGAAGGTAGTTGCCCTTTTAATGGGACTGCAGCAGGGACATATAAAATACATGTGTTTCTTATGTAAGTGGGATAGCCGAGCAAGGGGTTGGCACTACTTGCGGAAGGAATGGAATCGCAGACAAAATGTAACAGTTGGAGAGAAGAATATCCAGCACCCAGCTCTGGTTGAGGCTCACAAAATCTGCTACCACCCCTTCACATCATACTAGGTTTGATGAAAAACTTCGTGAAAGCCTTGGACCACACTTCGCCAGCTTTCCGATACCTGCATGAAAAATTCCCTCGACTCAGCAAAGCAAAGCTTAAAGAAGGAGTTTTTGTGGGTCCTCAGATTCGAGAGCTCTTCAAAGATGACCAGTTCAACAACTTGTTGCAGGGTGATGCAAAACAAGCATGGAATGCTTTTCGTCTAGTGTCAACAAACTTTCTCGGGAATGTTAGGGCAGAAAACTACAAGGAACTAGTAGAAGACTTGCTGATGCAGTATCAGAAACTTGGCTGCAATATGTCTCTAAAGATCCATTTCCTTGATTCCCATCTCGATTTCTTTCCTGACAACTGTGGTATGGTTAGTGATGAACAGGGTGAACGTTTTCACCAGGATATCGCAACGATGGAGCAAAGATACCAGGGAAAATGGTCCACTACAATGCTAGCTGACTACTGCTGGAAACTCACCAGAGAAGCTCCCGAACAGCTGTAGAAGAGACAGGTGAAAAAATCCAAGAAGTAGTCTATGACTTGGTTTTTTACAGGTATTAACCAAAGGCCTATTATATTTACTATTGACATGCATTTCGTGATGTAAACATTAATTCTTGTAGATTACAAAAAAACTAGAGCCAACTTTGCAATTTCACTGTCATATTCGTGTTAGCATATAAAAATTGATAAGAAATGACTATTTTTATTTCAGTAACATGACTTTTGTAAAAATTTGTTGACCAGTGTAATGAGTGGAATGGAACAGTCTCCTTGCCATTTTATTCCTTTCAAAGTGCCTTCATGTACTTGTACCAGTTGTGGTTCTCCTTTGCCCTCTTCCTCTATCTGTGCTTTTCACTATGCTCTTTCTATCACTTTGCCCTTCTGATGGTGGTTTCTGGTACTCATCGTGTCACTGTCCATATTCTTTGCCCCTCTTCTGGGGCAAAAATTATGGGGGGTTTGTGACATTCTCGATGGCTTGTAGTGCTGTTAGATCTGCCTGTTTTCAAATTTGAAGCAGATTTGATTAAAAATAGGTGACAAATATCTTTCACTGCAACATAGCTTCCACCGTACTTTAATTAGTTATTTATTAGTATTCATTAGACCACTCTTTAGACAAAGACTGTCAAAGTGGTTTACAAAACAATAATAATTTACCAGTAATGATCAAAATGAAACATAAAAATTGGGAACAAATATACAAATGACTCCATTCCTGAAGACTAACTAAATGGTTGTATTTGATGGAAAAAACAAACCCAAAAATCTTTGGCATACACATAACTAGTTCACAAATACCCGGCAGGATCCCAGAAATGCAGGGTAATACCAAGGGCTGTGCGAGTGATGCAGCTGCACAGGGCTCAAACATGGAAGGAGTGCTGATATCATTACAGGGTTTCCTGGAAGCCTGCCAAAAGCAAGTTCCTGTGCGCAGCTGGGTGGAAGGGGGCACCAGATTTGTAAATCACACAGGGCACATTTCTATCTTGATACGGTCCTGCAAAAATGTATCATCTCCAGTGATAAGTAGTGCCTTTCCCCAAATTTACCTTGTTGAGAACGGTATATGGATCTTTCTTCTAGGAACTCGGCCAACCCTTTTTTTAAATTCATCTCTGCGGACTGCTTTTATTACATTGTCTGGCAACATATTTCACATGCATCTTACAGTTCATTCTGAGACTTCTTCACGAAAGTGTGTCAGCACTTTAATATGGGCTGAAATGCAGACATATTTAAATTTGTCTTTGCATGTAAAATTTGCTAATGCATTAAAGCACTAAAATTTAATTAAGTTACAAAAGCCACAAGGGGAGGGTGAAAGAGGCACAGAATTGGTATGACAGCATGCAGAGGTAAATCACTGGCATTAATATGCATTATAATAATGCATCCTAATGTTAACAGACAATTTTAAGGCGTCATTTTGTTTCTGTATTAAAACAAATTGATGCGGTAGAGCACGTCGATGTGTGTCTTTGTGATGCACTACTTCAATCACTCCGCAACCAAAGCACCAAAGCACACGTTTCATCATTAACACATGCCAAAATTGCCCATTAACAGTGAACCATTAGCATGGTTTAGTAAATATAGCCCTCTCTGCTTTAATGGCTTATCAGTAAACTGAATTCAGTTTGCTGGGTTGTTTTTTTGTAAATGTTATGTGGCATTACTGCTGACTGACAAAATTACAACTTACTGTTGTATAATCTGAAAAATGAAATGATGGTACTAACCTGTCCTATGGGAAATTATTTAAATATAAATCTGAAAATACATAGCCTGTGAGAATGTGGGTGCATGTTTCATCCATATAAAAGGCTCATTTAATATTGAACAGGAAATTCTACTTCACATTCTACAATTTGAAATAGTCTAAGTTATTTGCAGTAACACACTGTTTTGTGTTTTACTTTGCGAAGTGCTATTTGAGAAGTGGTAGTAGTAAAATTTAGCATGTAGTTTTTTGCATGCAAAATTTTATTCAAAGAATAATGGGTTACACTAATGTAAATAATGCACAGTAGCTCATTAACTATTAGCACATAAACAATGCACAAACTCCGTAGATGAAATTTCATCTGTTATTTTATTCTAGCCTTCATTTGCATGGATAGACTAGAACACAAACAATGTAATAATGCACATAAAAGCATATTTTCTAGTTCTTGATATTTATTGAAGAGTAATTTTATAATAGGTTGCCTAGGCTGTCCAGCACATTGATGCTCATGCTGTACCTGTTTAATAGAGGCAGCATACAAGCTAATGTACCTTTATAAAATAGGAATTGGTGCATGTGTATGTATTTTATAAAATGCAGGTAGGGTGGCCCAAGAGTGATAAGGAGTCATGTGCAGAGAGTTAGTGTGGGTCTTCATTAGCATAAATATTGGCATATCTATGGTCCTCATTTGCATTCAAATTTGCATACCGGATTTATCCTGGTCAGGACTATGACCAGGTTAAGGATAAAGAGGGAAGATAAAAAACGAAAAATGGTTGCTGTGAATTCAAGATCATGTTGCACAGGCTGGATCAGACTGTGCTAGAGCTGGAAAAGCCCAGAGGTCAGCAATAGTAAAGCTCAGGCTGAAAACCAAAATTAAAATGAAATGTTCTCTTAAAATTTGAGATTTCCCTGAATCTGAACTGACAAACTATATTCAATTTCAGACTGGCAGCATCAGGAACAAAATTGCAAATCTCAAAGACAATTCATATGCTAACTAGTGGACAAGTACAAAGTTCTGCCCCTAGGAAAGAACAACCCAAACTACGGTTATACGATGCAAGGTTCCACATTGGGAACCACCACATAGGAAAGAAATTTAGGCATCATCATGGATAACATGTTAAAACCCTCGGCCCAGTGTGCAGCGGCAGCCAAGAGAGCAAACAGAATGCTAGGTATCATAAGGAAAGGAATGGAGAATAAAACAAAGGATATTATAATGCCTCTGTATCGTTCCATGATGCGACCGCACCTTGAATATTGTGTGCAATTCTGGTCGCCGTATCTTAAAAAGGATATAGCGTTATTAGAAAAGGTTCAGAGAAGAGCCACCAAAATGGTAAAGGGGATGGAAGGATACTCCTATGAAGAAAGGCTAAAAAGGTTAGGGCTCTTTAACCTGGAAAAGAGACGGCTGAGGGGAGATATGATAGAAGTCTATAAATTAATGAACGGAGTGGAACGGGTAAACGTAGATCGATTGTTTATGTCATCAGAATATAAAAAGACTAGGAGATATGCAATCAAGCTACAGGGCAACCTATTTATGACTAATAAGAGAAAATATTTTTTCACTCAAAGTGTTATCAAACTCTGGAATTTGTTACTGGAGGCTGTAGTAAAAGCTGTTAGTGTAGCTGGGTTTAAAAAAGGTTTGGACAAGTTCCTGGAGGAAAGGTCCATAAACCATTCTTAAAAGGGACACAGGATATCTCTGCTTGACACAAAACAAGCATTGTGGAACCTGTGTCTTTTGGAGAACCTCTAGGTACTTATGACCTAGATTGGCCACTGTTGGAAAGAGGATACTGGGCTTGATGGACCTTGGTCTGACCCAGTATGGCATATCTTATGTTCTTATGTTCTAACTATCCCCTTTCAACAGCCTACAGTGGACTCCACACAAGAAACAGATAAATAGTGAGAACCACAGCACAGAATCTCTCAAGAAAACCTGTTATTCCATAACAGCACTAATTACCAAATCTCATAGAAGAATCTCACCCAGAAAAGAGCATCACCATAAATATTGCAGTGGGCCATAGAACACCCAATAAACCTGCCAAGAAAACTGATCAAGCCAGATTAATGCAGATCCCTACATAGAAGCTCCATGCTTACAGAATACCAGTCACAAATTTAGAACATAGGTAGATCCTCACCAAGTACCTAGGGGTTCATTTTGCAAGCCCTGTTCATGCTTTGGACATCTGAAAATGGGCACAGAGATGTACAAAGCACAGAGGCATCTCCAGGGCCATTTTAGAAGCTGGGACTGTGGACATCCCCAGCGTGAGGATGTCCAACTCTGAACATGGGAGTGGTAGAGGTATAACTGGGGCGTTCCCAAGTACCTCGACTTTCCTGCCTGATCTCAGAAACGTCCAGAGTCCTGAAAAGTAGGCAAGGTGGAGGCATGGCTGGGGCATTCCCAGGTACCTGGCTACACCTGCCTGATCTCAGAGAGGTACAGAGTCCTGAAAAGTGTTGTTTTGGCTGAAAAACATCCAGAGAGTATAGAGAAGATAGCACTCCATCGTCCCCAGTACTTTGTACAATTTTCAATCATAGTAGCAGTGGGATTTGAACCCTGTCTTCTCCGTTCCAGCCCACTACTGTAACCAATAGGCTAATTCTAGAAGTACAGGTTCCAAAATCCTATTCTAGGGATTTCTATATAGATGCCCCCAAAGATGTCTATATCGGATACTTCCACATTTGCGATATCATGTCTGCACCTGGACGTGCCTGCTTTTTTTTCCAGAAGTTCTGGCTTAGACAGCCCAGATTGTACTTGGACATCCTTTCTAAAATTGCCCTCATAATAAGTGAACACAAACTGAAAGTAGAAATACGTACCGGTAGACAAAAATTAAACTAGAACCACAAGAAGTGAGCCACTGCATGCAGTGCAACACTACACAAACAGAAAGAGAGGTATAGAAATATAGCAGATGTAAATTATAAAATTGACATATTCCAGTTACTAAATTGAAAGTAAATTTATGTTTTTTATTTTTGCTGTCTGGTGATTTTATTTTTCTAATCAGTCCCAGTTTCTGAAATCAATCCGATTTGTCTGACAAGACCTGTCTCTAATGAATCCATGCTGCCTCAGATCCTGCAATCCATTAGACTCCAGAAACCTCACTATTTCTCTTTTATTTATTTAAATCACTTATATACCGCGCTCTTCAACATCAGTACGGTTTACATAGAACATGAGGTATTTTACGGTGTGGGTTAACACCGTGTTACATATAACAGGTAGCTCAACTTGGATAACAGTATTAACTATTTACATTTGTAATGATAACAGAAAGATATTTTAGTAGTCTTTCCAATAATTTACTAATCACAGAAGTTAGACTAACCGGCCTGTAGTTGTCAATGTCATCTTTATGTCCGTTTTTGTGTAAAGGGACCGCATGTGCCTTTTTCCAGTCCTCTGACATCACTCCTAACTCCAAAGAGGCATTGAAAAGGTCAGACGGTGGAGCTACTAGAATGTCCACAAGTTCCCTCAGTATTCTAAGGTGTATCCCATCCAGACCAATGGCTTTGTCTACTTTTAGGTTTAGCTAGTTTCTCACAAACACAGTCTTCTGAAAATCATTCGAGATCCCCGTCGCTTCTGTTCCTATTTGTGGGTGTTTTCTGAGGTCCCGCTCCTGGCCTTTCATCTGTGAACACACAACAGAAATATTTGTTAAGCAATTCTGCTTCATCCTCATCAGTTTCTGCATATTTCTTCCCTGCACTCTTGAGTCTGACAATACCACTTTGCCCTTACTCCTCTCTCTAACATATCTTAAAAATGTTATGCCCACATTTTATTGCATTGGCCATTTCTATTTTATTGCATTGGCTATTTCTTCTTCTTCTTGTGCTTTTGCTTCATAGAGTACTCTGCTAGCTTCTCTACGTTTTTCCAAATATAGATGCCTGTCTTCCTCTCCCTGTGATCTCTTGTATTTCATGAAGGCCTCCCTCTTTTTCTTCACCTTTTCAGCTACTTCTTTTGAGAACCATAGCGACCTCCTTTTCATTTTACATTTGGAAAAGGAAGCCACTATGCTCCTTTTAGTTTTTTTTAACTATTTTCCTCATTTTATCATAGTCTCCTTTTTGAAAGTTAAAAGATTTCCTTACCATCCTTACTCTTTATTAAATGGAATGTGATCATGTTATGATCACTATTGCCAAGTGCCCCAACACCATTATCCTGTGTCCACTAAGAACTAGGTCCAAAATAACTTCCCCCCATGTTGGTTCATGAACCAGCTGCTCTAAGAAGTATTTATTTCATCTGGAAACTTTATCTCCCTAGCATGTCCTGCCATGAGCTGACCCAGTCGATACTACGGTAATTGAAATCATCCATTATTATTACTATGTTGTAACTTTTGTTAGTTTCCCTGATTTCTTTCAGCATGTCATCATGCATTTGTTCATTCAGGCCAGGTGGTCAGTAGTACACCCTCACTGCCATCACCTTCTCCCTTTTCCATGGAATTTCTATCCATAGAGATTCTACAGTGTATTTTGTTTCCTGCAAAACTTTAATGCTATGTGACTCAATGCCCATTCTAACATAGAGCACAACCCCTCCAGCAATTTGATCTACTCTATCATTGTGATATAGTTTATACCCAGGTATCACATGCCCCACTGGTTGTTCTCCTTCCACCAGGTCTCTAAGATACCAATCATGTCTAACCTTTCATTTAGTGCTAATATAGTTTATACCCAGGTATCACATGCCCCACTGGTTGTTCTCCTTCCACCATCTTAATTTTTAGGGGATTGTTTACAAAGCCATGGTAGCGGTTTCCGATCGTTATCGGAGCCGCGGCCCCATTGAAATCAATGAAATCAATGGGGCCATGGCTCCGATAACGATTGGAAATCGCTATCACAGCTTTGTAAACAAGCCCCTTAGACTTCTAGCATTTGCATACAGGCATTTTAGAGGTTGTATTTTATTCATATTAATCTGATTATCAGTAGACAAAGGTAATTTGGAATCTTACAGCTTTGTCTACTCTTTAATTAAGGGCACCTGGGTTACTTTTATCTTTATTGGAACCTCTCTGTTGAAATGCCCTAACTTACCTAGTATCCTTCAAGGATATAGCCTTCCAAACCCTATGCTCTTGGGTAAATGTCAGCTTTCCCCTATTATCTAGTTTAAAAACTGTTCTATCTCCTTTTTAAAGGTTAATGCCAGCTGCTGGGTTCCATCACAGTTAAGGTGGAGCCCATCCCTTTGGAAAAGCTCCTCCTTTCCCCAGAATGTTGTCCAGTTCCTAACAAATCCTAAACCCACATCCTTGCACCATCGTCTCATCCATGCATTGAGACTCTGGAGCTCTGCCTGCCTTTTGGGTCCTGCGCTTTGAATGGGAAGCATTTCTGAGAATACTACCCTGGAAGTTCTGGATTTCAACTTCCTACCTAAAATCATAATTTTGGCCTCCAGAACCTCCCTCCCACACTTTCCTATGGCATTGGTACCAACGTGTACCAAGACAATAGACTGTTATGCAGTGCTATCTAAAACCTTGTCTAGGTGGCATGTGAGGTCCACTAGCTTCGCACCAGGCAGACGTTACCAGACAATCCTCACATCCACAAGCCGCCCAGCTATCTACATGCCTAATGATCAAATAACCAACAATAACAGCTGTTCTATCTCTTCTCTTATGGGCACATGGCTCTGGAGAAACCTCCTTGGGGCAAGAGGGTTTTTTATCACCTGGAGGACAGGTACTAACTACAGGATTACTTTCTGCCATATGAAGGTGATATTCTCCTGTGACATGACCTCTATCTTCTATGGCAACAGGGAGGCTGCCATACTGGAGGTGGAACTTCAGTATTATGTCCCTGTAGGCCTCATCTATATACCTCTCTGTCTTCCTTATGTCCTCCAAGTCTGCTACTCTAGCCTCCAGAGATCAGACTCGTTCCCTGAGAGCAAAATGTTCCTTGCACCTACTGGGAGAAAATTATACATGTGACACTCAATGCAAAAGACTGGATAGTCCCCATCTGCTGCTAGACTGCTGTCTTCATCTTAATTTTAAGGTTTTGTTTAGCTATTTAAGTTGTTTACTTACTTAGGTTTGATGGGGATACTTAAGAACCTAAGAACATAAGATATGCCATACTGGGTCAGACCAAGGTCCATCAAGCCCAGTATCCTCTTTCCAACAGTGGCCAATCTAGGTCATAGGTACCTAGCAGTTTCCCCAAAAGACACAGGTTCCTCAATGCTTGTATTGGGTCAAGCAATGATATCCCGTGTCCCTTTTAATAATGGTTTATGGACCTTTCCTCCAGGAACTTGTCCAAACCCTTTTTAAACCCAGGTATTGTGTCCTTTTTCCTGACCCATTTGAATTTCCTTGCTTTTGAAGTTGGTTGCAGTCCTATGAGCTATATAACAGAATATATGAGCCAACCAAGGGAGAGAGAGATAAGGTGGTGACTGGGGAAGGAGATAAATGTTTTAGTACAGTGCTTTTCAAACCTTTATCCAATATGACCCCATTTTAACAACTGAAAATTCACATGACCCCAGACAATGAAGTCAAAATAGCAGGTCTTCAGGCTCCTTTCCCTCCCGCCACTCATACAAAAGCAGAAAGGCAGCAGCAAAAGTAGTGACCACAGCAGCTGCAGCTAGCACAGGGCCCCTTGTGTCATTGTGCAGCATGTACTTACAGATGCCAGTAGTCAGAATGGGCTTCCAGATTAATAGGAAGCTCACCCAGGAAAGGGCATAGACCTATGAATGTTCATTGGCTCACAGTCGACATGCTGACTGGTGACTGCCACTACTTGTCATAGGTCACAGTAAAATTTCAGAAAGAAGAGGAAGCGACCCTATTTCTGTGATCCCATCCACTATGATGTGACTCCATTTAGGGTCCCCATCCCGTTTGGGAACCACTGCTTTAGAAGAAAGAGACTTGATGCTGGAGATTGAAGAGGGAGCCTTATGTTGTACAACTGACTATCAAATAATGATTACCTCCCCAATAGCACAGCACAGGCAAAATTATAAATGTACTGTAACACTCTCACAAGTAAATATGGCCACAAACAAAAGAGAAGAGCCATAGAATGGGGCTAGGCAGGGGACTATGATCACTGACAAAAGCTTTTGTGAGCAATAAATATCACCCAAAACTCTCCACTGAATCAGTCATTGGCTCAATACTGTCATGAGGCTGGAGCTAGGGAAGAAACAGCCTTGAAAAAAACTCCTGATTTGCATAAATCTCAGAAAAGCCAGAGAGCGCAGTTCCAGTGTAGCTCAGCCAGAGGGCGCAGGAACAGCTACACAGTGCCTGAACCCACGTGCTCAAGCTCTGAGCACCTTAATGATGAGTGTTTTCACCTGTCCTCAAACTCACAGCGTGCAAGCTGGAAATCCCTTTATAAGGGAAATCAGATGAGCAGAGAGAGAGAACGGAGAGAACCGAAAGGAGAACGGTACAGGATCCAGTACAGAGACCGGTACAGAGACCAGAAAGGGGGCTCAAGAGATCCAGGTGTGCGGCAAGGACTGCAGCAAAGAGTCCAGCACAGAGACCGGGAAGAGAGCTCAGGTACCAGCACAAGAGTGCAGCAGAGAGACCAAGGAGTCCAGCAAAGAGAGGCACCCAGGAGGGTAGCCGACAGACCAACCAGAAGGGTACCAGCGAGGGTACCAGGAACAGTAACCGGAGAAGGAAGGAGAAGAACGGATACAGACAGAGGCAAGTCTCAGCCTTGGGATAAGGCCCAGAGAAGTAGCCTGCCTGTTAAAAGAAGTTCTTCAAATAAAGACTGGAAATCCACGTCTGGTTTTCCTAGCAGCCTTAATTGTGGAGCAGTGCACAGGACAGAGGATCAACAAGAAAAGCTACAGAGTAAGCTGAATCCTAAGCGTGGCACTCCACCGAAGATAAGGTATGAAAAGCCTTTTATACTAAAAGGGACTTTAAATGAAGGCAGACTTATGCAGGTAGATAAACCTCATTATCAGAGAAGAAGCAAAGTTAACTATTTAAAACCACTTTCCAAAAGGGTTCTACAGAAGTTATATGAGAACCAAGGAACTTCTATGAGGAACTAAGTAACACTGAGGATACTCTAAACATTGAAGGGTGTAGTGAGCCAGAATCAATGGACTTGGATTACAGCTCCAGTGTTCCCATGCCTCATACAGAACCTATGGAATGTAACTTGTGCTTAAGAGGCAGTTGCCTGCCATGATACTTGTACAGTGAAGAAATGAGTCTAAAAATGGTGAAGTTGATAACCATTCTGTTCTAATTGTTTCTATTGTTTGGAAAATCCCTTAACCCAGCTAAACAGTCAATTGTACAAATTACAACGTTTAACTGTTTAGTCCATAGTGGAACTTTATTATTCTTTGAGGAAAACCTTACCTCCACTTTAAGTTTGTTGTCTCATTTGAACCTAGAGCATTAAGCGGGGAAATAAAGCCTTATTTACCCTCCATTTGGCGTAGTTATTCATTTCAGGGAGCACTACACTACAAGGACCACAATCCTTTGGGTCCTGCAGCTCAAATACTCCCTGATTCAAATTAAATGTCGGCAGACGCCCTTACTCTACTACGCCAGTAGGGGCGCCGGCGCGACAATACTCTTTAGTTATAACCCTCAAACAACATATATTTTACAAACAGTTCACATAAATTGTATCAAATATTTTACATAAATTATTTTCATAAAACAAACCAGTGGATTATTTGTATAACAAATCATCCACCACATGAAATAGACCAGAAGGTGCACATAATAGCAGCAGCTGTAGCAACAAAGTTAGAAAACTTTCAATACGTAACAAATGTTGCAATTCCAACGCTCGTCTCACAAACCTTTCAATATAACATAATTACAAAATCACAACTGCCCTAATTATAACATATAGTCCAATTATTAGCAGGGCAGAATCCATCAAGGATATCTAACTTTTATTAGCACTGTACATTATATGAATGATCTCCGATCTGTCTCATAACAACTGTTTTTGTCAGTAATTATCTGTATATTGTAGGAATGACCTCCGATCTGTCTCATACTACCAGACCTTAACAGTAATTAGCTGCAATAGCCCTCTTGCCAGTAATCCTTGCAATAGCCAAACTGTTCATTGTGCATCTCTCACATATGTATCAAACGTTTTACCTGTTAGTCTCATGGTATATGTACTGATTGATCTGTTTCATGTGTGACAACCACCATTTTATCTTAGACCATAAGTAACTAACCTTTGCCACATTCACACAGAGTCTCCCTTCCAAAGATTCCCATAACAAACATTGCTTCAGACCCAACCACACGAACCATGGCTCCCATCACCTATATGGTAATTCTCTGCCTCTACTTATCTCTAGCCGCACACGCCTACATACCACACTTAACGCAGCACCAGACAATAATATGGCACCCAATCCTCAACAACTGCAATATACTGATACCCTTACTACCACTGATTTATTTATTTATTTATTTATTTAACAGTATTTCTAAACCGCCTTATCTTAATAATCAAGGTGGTATCACAGCAAGCAATCAGGTAAAGTGTGTGTGTTGTACATGCAGTGAGGATAAAACTTAGTTGTGTGAGGGATGTGTTGGGTGCTTGATTTGTTTGAGCTATATACAGGGTGGGCTATTTACAGTGCTGCTAGAATCATATTTTATATATATTCAGTTGTTTGGGAGGATTGGAGTGCTGTTATCCATTCTCTTAGGTTATGTGATGTGACCATAGTGCTCTATGAACAGCATGGTTTTCAGTTGTTTTCTGAAGTCTTTGAGGTCTGGAGTTGCCCTTAGATCGTCCGGTAGATTGTTCCATATTGTTGGAGCAGCCATGGAGAGAGCTCTGTCTGTTGTGTCCTTGCGTGTGTGCTTGTACTCATTTGGGGTGCTGACTCGGTTGCGTGTTTGACTTCTTCTGGGACGTGCGCTGGTTTCCGGTTGTATGAGCAGGTGGAGGCTGTTGGCTGATGTGTGTTCTTTTATCTTAAATAGGTTTATGATAGTCTTGTATCTGATGCGAGCAATGATTGGGAGCCAGTGTAAGTCCTTTAGTGTAGGTGTGATGTGCTCCTGCCTTGCGGCTCCGGATATGATTCGAGCTGCAGTGTTTTGTGCCAGCTGTAGTGGTTTGAGAGCTTGTTTTGGTAGTCCGAGGTATATCGGATTGCAGAAGTCCAGTATTGGGGTTATCAGTGCTTGACAGACTGTACGGAAGTGTTCTGGAGCGAGGAGTGGTTTCAGTCTCCTGATGATTCGCATCCTGTAATATGCTTTTTGGATTGTTTTGTCTATGTGTGGTTTGAGGTTGAGTTTACTGTCCAGAGTAACCCCAAGGTATCTCACCTCCGATCTTATCGGTATCGTGGTGCTTTGTATCTTTATGTTTGGTGGGTGTGTGAAGCTTTGGTTTCGAGTGATGATTAAAGCTTCAGTCTTGTTGTAGTTTATAGCTAGATTGTTGTTTTGGCACCACTTCGCCATTTGGGTAAGGCAGTCTACTATCTTAGAGAAGTCCGGGTTTTCGATTGATATCGGGGAGTATACCATTATATCGTCTGCGTATATTGTGTATTGGATGTTGTTCTCTTTCATAATGTTGCATATTGGTTGGATGTAGATGTTAAAAAGGAGTGCTGAGAGTGCGGATCCTTGTGGTACTCCTTGTTGGACGTTTATGGGCCGTTTATGGGCCAACCTACATAATTCACGATGAAATCATACCCAACCCAGACCTAACCGCTGCGCGCAAGGTCACTGGAAAACCCCAGAAAAGACGTAGCCCCAAGCCAAAACACAAAAAACACAGGAAGCCTACAGCCACTAGGACCAGAAACAAGCAACAACAACCACACCAAATATCCCAATCCCCCACTTCAATCTGTCTTATCAACGCCAGATCCATTAGAAATAAAACCCACATCATACACGACATCATCACAGACAACAAACCCGATATCCTCTGTGTCACCGAAACATGGCTCACAGACACTGACCCAGCAATACTAAACCAACTCCCAGGGCCGGATTTACGTATACGCCATGTACGCCATGGCGTAGGGCCCACAACCGGCAGGGGCCCACCAAAAATAGAACCAGTTTTTTTTTTTAACTCGATTAAAAAAAAAACCTGGTGGCTGCCGCCGCGGGGCCCCCTCTGCTGCCGCGGGGGCCCCGTCTACAAGATGGTCTGGTCTGGTCCGGTCCGGTCGGGTCGGGTCTCGTCTCCCTCCCTCCCTCCCTCCCGGCTGCGAGAGACGCGAAGATAGAGCGTCTCCTCGCGTCTGTGTTAAGCCCGCAGGGGCTGATGGGAGTTCCCATCAGCCCCTGCGGGCTTAACACAGACGCGAGGAGACGCTCTCCCTTCGCGTCTCTCGCAGCCTGCAGCGAGGGAGGGAGAGAGACCCGACCGGACCGGACCGGACCCGACCCGACCAGCTTGTAGACGGGGCCCCCGCGGCAGCAGAGGGGGCCCCGCGGCGGCAGCCACCAGGTTTTTTTTTTAAATTAAATTTTACTTTAGGCCGGGGGGGGTAGGATACCCCCCCCGGCCTAAAGTAAAATTTAATTTAAAAAAAAAACCTGGTGGCTGCCGCCGCGGGGCCCCCTCTGCTGCCGCGGGGGCCCCGTCTACAAGCTGGTCGGGTCGGGTCTGGTCGGGTCTCTCTCCCTCCCTCCCTCGCTGCAGGCTGCGAGAGACATGCGTCTCTCGCAGCCTGCAGCGAGGGAGGGAGAGAGACCCGACCGGACCCGACCAGCTTGTAGACGGGGCCCCCGCGGCAGCAGAGGGGGCCCCGCGGCGGCAGCCACCAGGTTTTTTTTTTAAATTAAATTTTACTTTAGGCCGGGGGGGGGGTAGGACTGGTAATGGGCTATGGGGGGGGGGTAGGACTGGTAATGGGCTAGGGGGGGGGGTAGGGCTGGGAAGGGGCTATGGGGGGGCTGGGGCTGGAAATGGACTGGGGGGGGGTAGGGCTGGTAATGGGCTATTGGGGGGCTGGGGCTGGAAATGGGCTGGGCTGGGGGGGTTAAGGCTAGAGGTGGGCTGATGGGGTTAGGACTGGTAATGGACTGTGGGCTGTTGTGGGGGGCTTAGAACTGGCAATGGGCTTTGGGGGGGGTTAAGACTGGTAATGGGCTGTGGGCTGATGGGGGCTGTCTGGTAATGGGCTATGGGGGGGCTAGGACTGGAAATGGGCTGGGGGGTTAAGACTGGAGTTGGGCTGATGGGGTTAGGAATGGTAATGGTCTGTTGGGGGGGGTTAGGACTGGTAATGGGCTTTGGGGGGGTTAAGACTGGTAATGGGCTGTGGGCTGATGGGGGTTGTCTGGTAATGGGCTATGGGGGGCTAGGACTGGAAATGGGCTGGGGGGTTAAAACTGGAGGTGGGATGATGGGGTTAGGACTGGTAATGGGCTGTGGGCTGATGGGGGGGGGTAGGACTGGCAATGGGCTATGGGGGGCTGACTGGAAATGGGTTGATGGGGTTAGGACTGGAAGTGGGCTGATGGGGGGTTAGGACTGGTAATGGGTTATAGGGGGGGCTTAAACTGAAAATGGGGTGATGGGGGGTTAAGGACTGAAAATGGGGTGATGGGGGGTTAAGGACTGTAAGTGGGGTGATGGGGGGGCTAGGACTGGAAATGGGCTGATGGATGGCTAGGACTGGAAATGGGCTGATGCAGGGACTAGAAGGGAATGGATGCTGGGTGAGGCTGGAACTAGAAGGGAGCTGATGTTGGGGGAGGATTAGAATGGGATGGGGCTGGAAGAGTAAAATGGAGAAGGGAAAAATATTTTGTGTGGGAGGGATAAAAAATCTACAATTGGCCGGGTATTGGGAGAGTAAGTGGGGATTGAGGATGGAGGGGTAATATTTGAGTGGATGAAATAGGAATGAGGAAAGAGCAAAAGGAGAAAGATTAGTATGTTAAAGCAGATGTAGAGAGAGAATGGAAAAAAATCTAGAAGAGAGAAGAAAGGACAAATGGACAGCAGACGATGGACAGTTAGCAGAAGACACGAAGAAACCAGAAGAAAGTGGCTGGAGCAATTGCAGCTGAAAAAAATGCACAAAAGGTAGAAAAATATCTCTTTATTTTGAATTTATTAATTGGAATATGTCAGCTCTGGTAAATGTGCATCATTAACATCTGTGCTTTGTTTAGTACAAGAGCAAATTAATGTATAGTTTTATTTCTACAGTGTTGTACATTCCAAGTTTGGCTTTTGGGATTCCCAGTTTAATTATTGTCTTCCTATTTCTAAATTGTGATTACTTGTTTGGTGATGGTCTATGTTCTGCATGTGTAACTGAGCTGAGGTGTTCTGTTTATATAATTCCTGTTTGACATTGCCACTTGTTCTCTTTCCCCAGTAGGTCATGTATTGTTGTTCTCTGAAATGTATTGGTTTAATATTTGCAGTGTTGCCTTTTGATTGGTAGAGTATGGTGCTTTGTGAGTCCTGGTAGTGCTGTTAGGATACGGCGGGTTTACTATGGGCAGTGTTTGTAGTAGTTCCTAATGTGTCTGGCAGTTGGCACTGGATTATAGTAATGTAGAAATCTTTTAGTCTTTCTTTATCCATACACTCATTAAGAGGCACGTTTACTAAAAGTTAGTATATGGTAACATTATGCAAATATTTATGCAAATGAGGCCCCTTATGCAAATGAGGTCCGCACCCCCCTTGGGCCGCCCCTGCTGGGGGCCCACAATTTTTGTTGGCGTAGGGCCTCACTCAAGGTAAATCCGGCCCTGCCAACTCCCCATACCCAACTACACTCTATTTAACTGCCCCTGGCCCAACAGGAGAGGAGGAGGAGTACTTATCATTGCCAAAACCTCCCTAATGTTCACAAGCCCTTCCTTAACTGAATCCCAAGGCATTGACATACTCAAAATTGAAAACACAACAACAATACTGTGTTTAATTTACAGACCCCCCTCAGCCCACCATGAAACCCTGGCAACCGCACTAGAAATTATCTCAACCTCTGCAACCAAAAAACTGCGCATCATCCTGGGTGACTTGAATCTCCCTTCAATTCCCCCTGTACAGGCAGACACATTCTCAGAAGCCATGAACCAGCTCGGATACTCACAAATCATCCAAGAACCCACACATAACAAAGGTAACACCCTCGATATGGTGTTCTTATCACACAACATACAACAAAACACCAAACCTCGAATAACCCCGGTCCCATGGTCCGACCATTTCCTAATTGAATTTGAAATCCATCTACCATCACTAAAGGATAAGCCTCAAACCAACCCGAAAACACATCAACAGAGGAAATTCCAAAAATTCAACAGTGAAGCATTGATAACTTCTATATCTACACATTTGGATTACACCACCACAGACCTAGACAAACTGGTAGCCCAATGGAACTCAGGGATCAAGGCAGCTGCAAGACCAACATGGAAAGGCACAAATGCGGCAACAAAAACAGGAACCGAACCATGGTACTCTCCCACGCTAGCTAAAATGAAAAGAGAACTACGCAAACTGGAAAGAAAATGGAGGAAGAAGCAAACCGAAGAAGGCAAGCAACTATACCTAACACTCCTCTCAAAATACAAGAATGAGGTCAACCTCGCAAAGAAGAGTCACCACACCAACCTACTCAACAAAGCTCTCAATAGACCCAGGGAACTTGTTGAGCTCGTAAAATCTCTTACCAAAACTTCACAAAACCCCATCTTTTCAAACGATATAAAGGCCCAGACACTTGCCGACCACTACGCCAAAAAACTAAACCCGCAACTCCCCACAACCATTAATCAAAACATGCCATCAACCATCACCACTCAAGAAACCACCACTGCCTCTCAAGCAGACCTGGAACCAGAATGGAACACCTTCCAGCATCTCGGTGAGCAACAAATCCTAAACATCATAACCAACTTAAACACCACTACCTCACCCCTTGACCCATGCCCAGCCGCCTGGATGAAAGCAACTAAGAAAGACAACGCAAAACCCATCGCGCACATTGTCAACCAATCACTACAACAAGGTAGCATGCTGACTCAACTCAAGAAATCAATTATAAGACCCATATTAAAGAACAAGTCACTCAACAAAAGTGAGCCTGCATCATACCGCCCAATTTCAAGCATAGCATTCCTAGCAAAAACGATTGAAAAAGCGGTGCAGCACCAACTACAAGATCACATGGATGAGAGAAAAGCCTTAGATGAGCATCAATATGGATTCCGTCAGAATCACGGAGTAGAAACACTACTGCTGGCACTCCTTGACAACCTACTTAGGGGCCTCGAGAACAAAAACTCCATGTTCATACTCATATTCATTGACATCTCAGCAGCATTCGATACAGTGCATCACAACACCCTATTGGACCGCCTGGCCTCGCTGGGTATCTCAGGGACCCCCTTAAAATGGTTCTCTTCATATATCCAATAGGATGCAACAAGTACAATTCAACAACGATAAAGCTGATGCCTTCCCCCAAACCCAAGGGATCCCCCAAGGGTCTGCCCTCTCATCACTTCTGTTCAATTTTTATATAAAGCCGGTCTGCGATATCTTCCAGAAATACAACATCAAATACCACATATATGCCGACGATGTGATGCTATACACACAGCTTGACATAACACAGCCTAACTTCGGTCCACTAGAAATATGCCTTGACATGCTCCAATTATGGCTTCAGCAAAACAACATGTCAATAAACCACAAAAAAACAGAGGTCATGTTCATTTCCAAGAAAGCCAATTTCATCCCACCCACCACAGTCACTCTTAACAAAAACATATACCACACGAAGCCTGTAATAAAGTATCTAGGAGTCCTACTAGACTGTAATCTCAGGTTGGACAAACACCTCAGATCAGTTAACCGAGCCATCTTTTACAAACTCAAAATTCTACAACCACTTCGCAGTATCCTCGACAAATCCGACTTTAGATCTGTTGCTCAAGCACTAATCATTCCACACCTGGACTACAGCAATGCCATTCTACTAGGGCTTCCAAAGAACACACTCAGCATCCTGCAAATGGCCCAGAACGTGGCTGCAAGAGTCATCATGGAAAAGAAAGTCACCGACCACATAACCCCAGTACTAATAGACCTGCACTGGCTCCCAGTGGCCGCCCGCATCATCTACAAACAGATCATCACAACGTTTAAACTCATCCATGGCATCGCACCATCCTACCTCAATAACCTAATCACTATCCAACCATGCAACAGGAGCAGGAGAACTATGAATCTCAACACCCTGTGTATCCCGACAAGCATTCGATCTGTCAAAGTCGAAACAAGCAAGCGGGCATTCACATACACAGCGCCAATTCAATGGAACCAACTACCGCATGAATTAAGACTCACAAACAGCCTGACTGAATTTAGACGAAAGCTTAAAACATATCTGTTTCAAACCCACTACAACCTGATCTAACCGCAATACCCTACCTCAACCAGATGAACTTTACCGCCCACCACAGCATAAAATCTAATAGCATATAGTCATGTATTAGCCTGTACTCTTTGGAAGTCAACATTGTATATAATGTATATTTGGCCCCCCAACCTACTGAAATCAAATGTATACCCTGATCTGTGTGCTATAATAATCAACTGTATATTGTATCCAACTGTTTATCCCGCGTTACGTAAATCATTGTCTAATCAAAATGTAAAACTAAAAATCTCAATGTATTATACAATGCATTATGATTTCTGTAAAGTAAACCGCTGTTGATCGTAGGAAACAGCGGTATACAAGTATTTACTAAATAAATAAATAAATAAAATAAATAAATAAATAAAGGCAAAACCTTACAAGCAAGTTGGTACCAGCTATAAAGGCCAAAGAAAGTCACTTAGCTGTAGGTCGGAAGTCCCATTTGTTTAAAGTTTTGTTCACAGCCAGTCTCTCACTAACGGGTGCATGCTATTATCGATGTCGTGCACACACACCTATTACCAGCAACTGGACTCCTTCCTTTTCCCGACCATGATCACAGGTTTTGAGACTCTGCTTAAGGGGCTCGGTGTTTTCCCAGTACAACTCAGCATTTTTTCCAGCATTTGCAACAAAATATTCAGGGAGAGACACTCAGTGGAACCCTAGGGTACCTTCACCAACTTCCACTACTCTTTTGTTTGTGGGTATTGTGAGTGTGTTATATTTGTATGTTTGCCTGTGCTATGTTATTGGGGAGGTAATTTTTATTTAGTATTCTTGAATCTCCTGCCTCATTTGTTTTTGTACAATTGACTATGACATGTCATCTGCACTAAAACATCATTCCCACATTCTCAACGTAATCCTTGGGAGACACCAAGCCAGTGAGCTTTTCAAGATATCCACAGTGAATTTTCAAAAGACAGATCTGTGTGCATTGCCTCCATTGTATGCATATCTATTCCATGAATATTGATTGTAGCTATCCTGAAATCTTAAGAACATAAGAATATAAGAAAAACCATACCGGGTCAGATCAAGGTCCATCAGTGATCCTGTTTCCATCAGTGATACATCCAGGTCACAAATACCTGGCAGGTTTCCAGAAAGGTACACAGGTTCCACAATGCTTGTCTTGGGGTAAACAGTGGATTTTGAGGCCCTCTTTAATCATAGTTTATTGACCTTTCCTTCAGGAATGTGTCCAAACCTTTTTAAACCCAGCTACACTAATAGCTTTTACTATATCCTCCAGTAATGAATTCCAGAGTTTAATTATGCGTTGAGTGAAAAAATATTTTCTCTTACAGTATTAGTCTTAAATGAGTTACTTTGTAGCTTCATTGTGTCCCCCCAGGTCTTTCTACTTTTTGATGGCATGAACATTCAACTTTGCCTGTTCCACGCCACTCGTTAATTTATACCTCTATCATATATCCCCTGAGCGGTCTCTTTTCCAATTTGAAGATCCCTAACCTTTTAAGCCTTTCCTCATAGGTATATCTTTACATCCCCTTCACCATTTTGGTGGCTCTTCTCTGTACCTTTTCTAATTTTGCTATATCCTTTTTATGATACGGTGACCAGAACTGCACACAATATTCAAGGTGCGGTCGCACCATGAACACAATACAGAGCATTATAATATCCTTGGTTTTATTCTCCACTCCTTTGTGTATGATTTCTAGCATTCTATTTGCTTTCTTGGCCACCGCTTTCTTGGCCGTCAATGTATTATCCACAAATTCAGGTTTATTAGGTGTGTCCTGATGATTGGGTTGAAAAAAGTGGTCTCAGACCAATACGATGCAGAAGCTAACAAAGTGATATATTGATATCAGTGGGTGGGCTTGCACTGGTGCTGCTCAATCTGTCAATATATGCTCAGAAAACTAATAACTAAAAGTCTGATGGTGATGCAATGTTTCAAATCATACCTACTAAAGGCAATGATGTAACATAGATGGGAGACAGCCAAAGAACTGAAATATGAGATTGCAGACCTGCTATTAGTAATCTGTGAACCATCATTAAAATCATCTCTAATACCTGAAGATTGGAGGATCGCCAATGTAACACCAATTTTTAAAAAGGGTTCCAGGGGTGATCCGGGAAACTACAGACCGGTGAGCCTGACGTCAGTACCGGGAAAAATGGTAGAAACCATCATAAAGAATAAAATTACTCAGCATGTAGATAGTCACGACCTAATGGGAGACAGCCAACATGGTTATGCACCTAGGGAAGAACAACCCAAACTATGGTTACACGATGCAAGGTTCCACATTAGGAACCACCACCCAGGAAAAAGATTTAGGCGTCATTGTGGATACCATGTTAAAGCCCTCGGCCCAGTGTGCAGCGGCGGCCAAGAGAGCAAATAGAATGCTAGGTATGATAAGGAAAGGAATGGAAAATAAAACAAAAGATATTATAATGCCTCTATATCGTTCCATGGTAAGACCGCACCTTGAATATTGTGTGCAATTCTGGTCGCCGTATCTTAAAAAGGATATAGCGATTTTAGAAAAGGTTCAGAGAAGAGCCACCAAAATGGGAAAGGGGATGGAAGGATACTCCTATGAGGAAAGGCTAAAAAGGTTAGGGCTCTTTAACCTGGAAAAGAGACGGCTGAGGGGAGATATGATAGAAGTCTATAAATTAATGAACGGAGTGGAACGGGTAAACGTAGATCGATTGTTTACGTTATCAGAATATAGAAAGACTAGGGACATGCAATGAAGCTACAGGGTAAACTATTTAAGACTAATAAAAGAAAATATTTTTTCACTCAACATGTAATCAAACTCTGGAATTTGTTACCGGAGGATGTAGTAAAGGCTGTTAGTGTAGCTGGGTTTAAAAAAGGTTTGGACAAGTTCCTGGAGGAAAGGTCCATAAACCATTATTAAGAAGTGACCGAAGATATCAATGCTTGACCCAGTACAAGCATTGTGGAACTTGTGTCTCTTGGGGAAACTACTAGGTACATATGACCTAGATTGGCCACTGTTGGAAACAGAATACTGGGCTTGGTGGACCTTGGTCTGACCCAGTATGGCATATCTTATGTTCTTATGTTATGTAACATGGCTTTAGACAAGGAAGATCTTGTCTTACTAATCTGTTATGTTTCTTTGAAGGTGTGAATATACAGGTGGACAAAGGTGAGTCGGTTGATATAGTGTATCTGGACTTTCAGAAAGCCTTTGACAAGGTCCCTCATCAGAGAGTTTTGGCAAAACTAAAGAGTCATGGGATAGGAGGCAGTGTACTAATGTGGATCAGGAACTGGTTAAAAGATAGAAAGCAGAGGTAGGGCTAAATGGCCAATTTTCCCAATGGAGAAAGGTGAATAGTGGTTTACCCCAGGGATCTGTGCTGGGTCCGTTGCTTTTTGACATATTCATAAATGACCTTGAAAAGGGAATAACGAGTGAGGTTATCAAATTTTCAGATGACACAAAACTATTTAAAGTTGTTAAAACCCAAGAGGATTGTGGAAAATTGCAAGAGGATCTTGATAAATTGGAAGACTGGGCATCAAAATGGCAGATGAAATTTAATGTCTTGAAGGACTAGAACACAGAAGAGAGCTTTCGGGTTAAATTTAGAACCCAGCAAAGAGCTTGTAGTTTAAATTTCATAATAAGTTAGAGCCTAGCAGCAGCAAAGAGTTATAATTTAAATCAAATAAGAATATAGATTAGCACAAAAGGCAAAACAGGGTCAGTACTCTTTGAACAGCAAATAAAGTTTTCTAGAGACCTTTACAAAGAGGCCTTCTACATAGGGGGCAAGAGACCTGTGAAACCTTTTCAATAGGTGTTAACACCAGGTGGCAGTTCAAAAGGCCATTTTGAAAGACTTCTTCTATACAAGCAAGGACTGTTAATCATCCAGGAAGTTGGTCACAGCTTACCTCAGCAGCACAGGAATAAATAGCTCAAACAGAGCTCTGTGATCCTCAGTCTTGAAGGAATAGAAGAGGGGACTGTTACTTCTGGAGAGAGATCTGCAATTGTGAGTATATACTTCTGGGAATTTTCTGAAGGGAATTCTTTCTATTAAAGCTATTTAATCTGTGAACCCACTATTTTTTGTTAAATCAGTCAGGGCCTAGTAGCAGCAGTTTAAGTTTAAATTTAAAACACAGAAGAGAACTTTCTGGTTACATTTCATACCCAGCAGAGAGCTTGTAGTTTTAATTTAATAGTCACTCAGGGCCTAGTATCAGCAAAGTACTTTTAGTTTAAATTTAAAACACAGAATAGAAGAGAGCTTTCTGGTTAAATTTAGAACCCAGCAGAGAGCTTGTAGTTTAAATTTCATAATAAGTTAGAGCCTAGCAGCAGCAAAGAGCTATAATTTAAATCAAATAAGACCCGACGGGTACCCGGTAGAATTTTATAAAATGTTGGAGGGGCAGTTGGTTCCGACTTTGGCCGCAGTGTACGGTGAGGCTGTGGAGCTAGGTAGTTTCCCCCGGGATATGCGCACGGCCAGCATCATTCTCCTACCAAAACCCGGGAAGGACCCGGAGGAGGCGGCCTCCTACCGGCCGATCTCGTTGATCAATGTGGATATGAAGCTCTTGGCCTCGGTGTTGGCGCAGCGCTTGCAGATGTTCCTACCGTCCCTGGTGGGTGCCCACCAAGCGGGGTTTGTGCGGGGACGGGAAGCTGGTGTAAACATCAGTCGGCTTTTGTTAGGCCTGGAAAAAAGCTTGTTAACTTGTGACCCTGTGATTCTGGTCAGCCTAGATTCCGAGAAGGCCTTTGATCGCGTGTCGTGGAGGTATATGTTTGCGGCCCTGCAGAAGTTTGGTATCACGGGTAGCTTTTTGGCGTGGCTACAAGCTTTCTATGCGGACCCGCTGGCAGTGGTGGATGATGGGGGGGCTCGTTCGCAGCCCTTTTCGTTGCATCGGGGCACTCGGCAGGGTTGCCCGCTTTCCCCGCTGCTCTATGTCTTACAATTGGAGCCCCTTCTGAGGTCCATTCTTGCGTCACCTCAAATTGCGGGTATCACTTGGGAAGGGGGCTCTATCAAGCTCAGTGCGTTTGCGGATGACCTGCTGCTCTGTTTAGGCGCCCCTGAGAGTTCCTTGCCGCAGGCCTTGAGGGTCATTGAGCAATTTGGGGTTTTTTCTGGGTTGCGTATTAACCGGGCGAAGTCCATGGTACTGGATGTAGACGGGCGTTCCAGAGAGGGGTGGCGGGGGGTGTTTCCACTTAGTTGGGCGTCTGGGCAAATTCGTTACTTGGGCATTCAGATCCCTGAGCACCCGCGGCGCCTGTACGAGGTGAATGTCGTGCCGTTACTTGACTCTACGATTAGGAAGTTGCAGAAATGGCGGGACCTACCGGTTTCGTTGCTAGGTCGCGTGGCTCTCGTGAAAATGATTGAGTGGCCCCGTTGGTTGTATATGTTGAGGCATGTGCCGGTGTGGCTGCGCCGAAGGGAGCTTTTGGTGCTACATACCCATCTTGGGAAGTTTCTATGGCGGCATCACCGGGCGCGAATCTCCCTGACTACGCTTATGCGTCCTGTGGAGGAGGGCGGCGTGGGCCTGACTTCTCTGCGCTCCTATAATCTGTGCTATTTGGCGCGGCGTCTGAGTGATTTTGTTATCGGTTTGGAAGAGCGCCTTCCGATTACGCTGATAGATCAGATCAGATGTCGGAGAAGTGGCATAGGGTCTATCTGTTGCACTGTACTAGGGTATCGCTGCCGCAGTTTTGGAAGGAATCGATAATCATGGGAGCACTGCGAGCGGCCTGGCAGGCTCTGTGTAGGGGGCGTGGTGGCCGTTGGGAGGCCACGGATTGTCTTCCGTTGCGGGGTAATAGGGCTTTTCCGCCGGGTTGGGAGAGGGGGATGGCACTGACTTGGTGTAGGGCAGAGCTCGAGTATCTCGGCCAGCTAAGAATGGTCGATGCTGACCATCTAGCTTCGTTTCAAATGTTGGTTCAATGCTATCAGTTGCCGTTGCGAACCTTCTATTTCTATTTGCAGGTACGCCACTATCTGCTTAGTCTTTCTGAGGGTGGCAAGTTGCTCGCACAGCCGGGTAGTCTCTGGATATTGATGGAAAAACTGCAGGAGTGTAGCTCGGCACGGCTTATGAGGGGAGAAATAATTTTGGAGGGGAATCTTGCACATTTGTCGCCGGTAGTGCTGAGGTGGCAGGCCGATGGGCTAGAAGGACTCACTGTGGAACTCATGGGACGTGCGTTTCAGAGGGTGCGGTGTGTGTCTGAAGCCATGCGCTATTGGGAGATGCAATATAAACTACTGTGGCGAGCCTATGTGGCAGAGGTTGGGGCTGTGTGGATGGGCCTTTTGAAAACAGATGTGTGTAGCTTGTGTAGTAGTGGGAAGGGTTCATTATTCCATCGATTTTGGTCTTGCTCAATAATACAGACTTATTGGGGGGAGATTTGGGAGTCCCTTGTTTCCTGGACGGGCACCCGGATTGAAATGCGCCCCCTCTGGTGTCTTTTTCAGCTTCCATACCCGGGTATTGTGGGGTCTAGTCCACACCGACAATTTTATGAGAAGGGCTTCTTAGTGGCCAAGCAATGTATTTTACGACGTTGGCTGTCCGGGGTACGTCCCACACTCTTGGAGTGGGAAAATCAATTACGGGCAGTTTTGCTCATGGAAAGGAAAACGGCTAAACTGCTTGGGGGGAAGGCCTGGGCGAGGCATCTCTCTATTTGGGAGCCTTTGCAGGGGGATCCTGGGGTACCCCTAGGAGGGGAAAGTGGAGGTGGGCAGGCTGCTTCCTAGTGGGGCCCCTTAGTGCAGTGCTTGGTGGTACGTAGGTGGGTGAGGTGTTTGTCCTGGAGGGGGGTGGGGGGGAGGGAGGGGGGGTGGAGGGGGGGGGAGTGGGGAGGGTGAGGAGGGTGGGTAATCTTGCTCTTTTGTATAGCACCCATAATGTCGTTCTGTTGTATTGCTATGCTTGAGGCTGTTCTGCCCTCGCTGTCTGTTTGCGGGGTGTGTGGCTGTTCTTTCTTGTTCTCTATTGTTATACTAAAAATAATAAAAATGATTTTCTCTAAATCAAATAAGAATATAGCTTACTTCAGCAGCACAGGATAGGGTACTGTGTAGCAGCCCACTTTTGATGTGTTATTTCCCCCCTCCCTCCCCACACCCAGCCACCCCTGGGATAATCGTAGCTTTATAGGTACTTACACATCTTAAAAGACAGGAGGTGCTCTCAGGTGAAGCTCGTTATCCAAATCAGTCATACACTAAGGGGTATGTTTACTAAACTTTCTTAACGTGCGCGCCGCGTTAGTGTGCAGGATGCCATATAAGGAGTGGGTGTTTCAGTTTAAAGTAACAAAACGGGATTAGCGTGCGCGCTCTTGTGCACCGCGCACATTAGCGCACGAGTAACGCGCGCAGGAAGCATAAGCAGGTGCGCTGATGTGCAAACAGAGGAACAGGGCTGCAGTACAATGGTGAAGACACTGACAGATGGTGCAGGGGTCATGGGTTCAATCCCCCACTGTGCCCAATGAATAAGGCTGGCTGAGGCACTACCTGTTATGTGTAATATTGCATTATGAGGCAATTTAATATTGTTTTAATTAGTGCTGCTAGCAAACACACTCTCAAAGTGCTGTAACATAAGGTGCCGCATCAGCCACCCCATAAGGCACTCCAGAGGGCATACTATAAAGTGCACTGTCCACCCAGACACCCTAGAATGTTCCTTATAGTGCGCTTTATAGGGTGCGGTATGAGGCCCCGCAAGGTCATAGCACTGTTTTTGATGGCAGCACTGTGCATTTTAACGCATGGAAATCTTAAGTAGGTGCGCTAACACACATGGAGGAACAGCAGTGTAACACAATGGTTAAGACACTAACTGATGGTGCAGGGGTCATGAGTTCAAATCCCCAGTGTGCCTAATGAATAAGGTTGGCTGAGGTAATTCCTTTTTCTGCTTGCAACTGTACAACAATCTGTGCTGCCATCTAAAAAGAACCCCACCCTAGTGCCATAAATTGGTGCACCAGAAGGCACATCCTAAACAACCACGTCAGCAAAGGCGAGTTATAATGTTCCCCAGAGGCCATGTTGAAAGGTTGCCAACTCCCAGGCACCATAGTAGGCACCCCATAAGCTGCCTGAATCAAAGGTGTGGCGTAAGATGCCCCAAGGATGTATAGGTGAACCCAAAAACGTTGGCCAAGAGCAGTAAGGTCCCCCAATTTGAAGGGCAAGAGAGGTATGTGCCAAACACACACGTAACCCAAACACTGCACATAGCAGAAAGGAAAGACAATGCATAAGTAAAAGAAGGACGTAGATCAGAGCTGATGGACCACACAAATCAGCTCCAGCCCATGTGGCAGATAGAAAAATGGACAAACATATCGGGGGCAGCTGTAGCTATGCACAGAGTGATGGTAATGTACCATGCTATAATGACAGTGTGTGACAGAGGATGGGAAGATGTGTGCAGCAGAGGAGCCTGAAATGGCAGGATAGGTGAAATATCAGGATGACAGTGGAGTAGCAGTGCTATGCAGAGCACACACAGGAGAGGCAACCAGGGAGAGCTGCAATGCAAGAATGTGTAGGAGTGCAGGATGTGGGGTAGCAGCATGCACATCAGGGTAGGATGGCACACAGCTGGCAGACAGAAGATGGACAGAATGATGGTTCACAACTCTGATGAGGGTACAATGTGCTCACAGCACAGATCTGCACAGATATGACTGTCACACAAATGAAAACTAGTTCTGCAGGACAAGCATACAAATCAAAGAGAACAGAGAGGAATCACACCTATGACCACTACCACAAATGGCAATGCACAAACCCGTAGGCCACAAAACCAACGTGAGCTCATTAGCAAAGGCTGCATACAAAAATAGTGCAGGGCATCACACAAGACGCCTGCTGGCTGTCAGGACAGGCAAACCCCCAACAGTAACCATGACCAAATGCACATGCAGATCTGCTGTGTACAGATCAGATCACAGTCTGTAATTGGGACCAGAGACACATGCACACACACAATGAAATGTTATGCAGTGGATACAGGATGCAAAAGAGGAAAGAAACTAAACCCCAAGGGCTGCAGAGGATGCTCTGTGGAGCTGGTTAAAAATCTGGAACAGGACAAGAGAGAATTCAACATGCAAACAGGTGTACCACACACCAGCTGAACCACAGCAATACAAAACCCCCAAGTGCACTGCCATGTAAACACCATAAAGAAAGAGACCTATGTAACAGATAATATCTGATGGCTAGGCAGCACAGAGGGCACACCTTGGTGTACAGTGAAGAGAGGGAAGGGTGTGTGTAGAGGTGATGAACCTGCTGGTACCTAATGGTTTAGTTAGCACAACAGAAAAGAAAAAGATAAACCACATGTGGGGATCAAACCTGCAAACTAGAGAGTTATAACACATGCCTCTAACCACTCCCACAAACAGCACACTGAGCACAATGCAACACAAATACCCCAAAGGGAGGGTGTGTATGGGAACCAGTAATACCCAGTGATGTGGCAAATGTCTGGCAGATACACAGCCGCCACCGTACAAGGATGTGAGCACAGGTGGGCCATGTACATGACCAGCAAATCAGTAGATACAAGTGTCAATGTGCTCAAAGAGTGGAGGAGTAGCCTAGTGGTTAGAAAACTGGCTTGGACACCAAGCAACCAGGGCTCAATTCACACTAGCACTCCATGTGGCCTTGGGCAAGTCACGTAAGCCTCCATTACCTTGGAAGAAAGACCTGACAATCTACATCCAGTGACACTGACAAGAAAACCCTGGAGTCTCTGGGTCACAAGGAGTCAGGACTGACTCAAAGGCACACATCGTATTGCACGTTTGTCACCATGATCAAGCAGCAGCAGAGACAAATGTATATCAAACACAAATGTTTATTTGGGTTCATCTTCACAGTTAGTGTAGATCCCGCCATCATAATATCAAGGTGAGTGGATCCAAGGTGAAAGACAGAAAGGTCACTGGCCTGTCTACAAATGAAGGGCAGGAGACATAATGTGCAGCACTATGCATTAGGCCCCCACCCCCCACATGCTGCCGCATGCCTCAAATGTGTTACTCACATATGAGTGCATATAGACAGTAGGCGGTGCATGATGAGGGACCAACACACATGAATCATGATCTGTTCCCTAAAATATATCTATCTGGCAACACAGGAGGCACACAAATGAAAACAGCATATGTTGTTGAAACGTTGTAACTGTAGAACCACAGATTGAAAATAATGTTACAGCTATCACATAATGCCTGATATAGGAATCCAAGCTGCAACAATGTAACCCTAAACAATCATCAAATGCACAATGAGGATATGCTAACAGGTAGCAGAGGCACATGAACACAGACAGAATTCAAATGAAAAATACCTGCAGAAACATGCAGAGATAATACCATGCAGGAGGTCCCCCTGCACCGGTTGGTGTGTAGACAGTGTCTGTACACAGATATCACCGTACATGGAATGCACAATTGAAGGAAGACAACGGACACTCACACTGCGACACTCCAAATATAACGTGGCAATGTGAGTGTCATTACCTCAGGGGATAAATAGGACTGTGCAGGCATGCAATGCAAGGTTTGTAAATCAATGCAGAGCGTCACGTCTGTACAGTAAACAAACACAAGAAACAGTATATAGAGAGGGAAATTAAGGGCAAACATGTTACAGTAAACCACACAGAAGCCATATTGCCATGTGCTGTGTTTTGCCAACATAGTCAGTCATATGCACATGCACCATTGATATTTCAACATGATTCAGTGATGCCACACATGCACACAAAGACCCTTGGTGATTGAAAACATCAATCCAGGATGCTGGTGTGCATTAAAGTGGTGTTGTGGCAAAACCTGTATCATGTCCAGGTGGAGATTAGGTGGACATAGACAACAGAACCTCTCCATCGCTACCCCTATGCCACAAGTATGGCCGTATGCTTGTGTTGAAACAAACAGATGAGCATATCCTGTGTTCCATGTCACACACATGGCCAAAAGAAACAACTGTGGAGGACTGAGCAAAATACAGTGACAATGGCAGTCCCTGATTCACACGTGGGGACCAGTACACAGTGTGCAAAGTCCAAAGCGTATCTGCAATCCAACAGGTCAGTTGAAGACTATCCTTGCAACCCTGGGCATGCATAGTCAAGTGTCACATCCCAATATGCCACAGTACATGAAAGGTCCTGTGTGTCTCCTGCGATAAGCATGACTCCCAACCAAAGCACGGCAGCAACAGTGTGTTGGACAGGTCTGTCATGGGCAAAGTAGCAATCCAAAAATAATACTGTCCATCTTAGGCATGTGTCGCACTCGCAGAGGTCAAACATCCAATGGCACCATTTTCCAGGGAAAGTTCCATGGTGTTGTGTCCCCCAACAGTTGGGTGATGGCGATGCCACATGCACTGTAATAGATGTGTCTGGTTTGTTCTCTGCCCTGTGTCAGAAGAGGAGAAATATTGTATTGGTATGCGCCTTGCAACATCAGCACAAATTGCAGAGAGTCAATCATTAGGAAACACATCATGAAGGGACACACAGGCAAACATGACATGATCACAACACAATAAACATTGCATATTGGGGACATTTACAATTGGAAGCATACACACGGGTGTCACATGGATATGTTTCTGTCCATGCCCATGTGACACAGGCGTTTCAGAGCTCCATCCTATGTGCATCAGCGTTCGTGAACAGAGAGCAAACATGAAATGTATATGACACAAACAGTAAATCATTAACATGTAAAGGCTGATGTCATTTCCAAAACAACAAAGGTGCAAACTACCTTGTGCTTGCATCAGGTGTATGTCTTGGATCCTCTGAGCCACTCAAAGGTATATAAGTAGCGGTATATAAGTATTTACTAAATAAATAAATAAATAAAAGGCCATAACAGGTCACAGTGAAGGGACACAATGTCAGCGAAATATGTGGAATCTCCATGTCACCATGTCATGCCGATATCTGCGATACAAAAAGAAGGTCCACAGTGGTATGTCAGAACACAAGACACAGTTCTGTTCCCAACACACATGTCCACAATGGTTACACGGTAAACACCAGTAAGGTAGAGATAGCACAGTCACCAGTGCCCCCCAGGTGTACAGACCCCTCACAACACATGATAATGTAAAAAGCCTGAACACTGTATCATCACACAGCCAACACAAGAACACACGCACACAGTATGCTAAGGGCAGCGTGCCAGCAGTAGCATATGGCCTGTATGTCCACAAGTGGAGATTTGTACACATAAAGGCCCTGTGAAATGCAATGATACCCTGGTGTTGGCTCATGGTACAATGTCGGGGAAGGGTGCACGTGTAGGCCACCACCCATAAACCTACAACCTCCACACACATGCAGCTCTGTTGGACATGTCCCAGAGACAGTGTTGCTGAAGACATACTGGAATAGGAACACATGGGGATAGGTGTGTCAACAGCAAAATATGGTTTAGGGAGGTGCAGGGAAAAGAGGTGAACCACAACATCTGGACAATAGGAAAGATCACCGAGGACATATGTTCCCCCTGACTGCTGGCACAGACAATATAGCTGTAGGTCCACCTACCCCAGACCACAGCATGTTGGCTGATGTACAGTCCCCTGCCAATGCACCACAGCACCAGGAGCTTCAACAACTATGTCCTGTGCATTGGGAAACACAAGGGAAACATACATATGTCATGTTCTAGCTGTGCAACACACACTGCACCTTCCTGTCCCCAGCTTCCCCCCCCCCCAACATCCTTTGCAGACTCACTGTTCACCATCACACTGTACACATCTCTCCCATGTGAGAGGCATCAAGGACATGTCTTTGCCAAACTACAGGGGTCCGTTCTCTGTCTGTCCCCTCCCTCACCTCCCTGTTGTCGCACACACTGGTGAACATAAGTGTTTTCTCCCTACCGTGTTCCCAAATCACTCCAAGGCTGCAGTATTATCTTGGGTTCCTCATGTTGCTCCCAATGGCCCTTCACTGTGTGTACTGGTGTCCCAATGTGGTCTGCTACCCCGCTGTCAATTGCTGTCACACATGGAAATATGCAGGGGCACTTCCGGGATCCTCTGTCCAAACACATTTCCGTGTGTGTATATCTCATACCTTGACTAACATTAACAGCTGTGTGCTACTGAGTTGCTAAACATATCTCTCAATGTCTGCGTTATGTCCGCTAAACCACACCCCGATGTCTGCTTTTGACCTGACCTTGATGGCTGCATGTCAGCCCACTGTGTGAAAGTGATAATGGCAAAGCATGGATAGCCTATATGTGCACCTAATAACCCCCCTCCCATCAGAGCCTCTTTGTGTATGTGGCCATTACGTTCCTTCTCTACGGTATGCAATGTAGTTGGTGTCTTGGCATGCACTCTCCTCCTCTATGCACTTATACAGCCTGTAGTTGAGTCATGGGTTTATGTCGACATGTCATCAGCTGGATTTGTTGAAAAAATTTGATGAAAAAATTAAAATATTTCCCTGAAAACAACCCTAAGACCCAATCCACCCCCACATTGATCTCTCTACTTGCCTACTGTAACCTACACCTTGTTGATCTTGCCTGAATCACTCCTGTTTGTGTGTACATATGCAACACTGCACTGCATGTCTATTCTGCAATGGAAAAAAAAAAAACCCTAGCTGGACAATGCACAGTTTCCCTATCCATCTCTGCATCCATGTTAGGGCTATGCGATGACTTATACAGTCTGCCACACTGTGTTGTTCCACTAACTCCCCATAAGGATTTCAATTACCATCATGACAGATAGTACTGAGCATGTATATAGTGCTACATAGCACATGTAGCGCTATACAAAAATTACAGACCCACACATCCAGCTTACAAGAGCATACCACACACACAATCAGCTCAAAATACCAAATGAAAAACACGCACAGCTGGACAAGTGGCCCCAAACATGGTCCTCTCTCCCAGTGTGAAACCCACACCACATGCCTCTCACCTTGTTGCAGCCAAAGCATAAGACAAATTAACTGTGGTTGCACAGCATCCGCTATCACAATCATCCACAAACCACCAATGTCACCCCAAAACCTCCCACAAGCCTAAAACCACCCACCCACATCATCCACCTCAGCCCTCTGTTCTGCCCTTCCCCCATCGTTTGGTTCACAGTCATGCTTATATTTGACGTTGGGATGGCCAGCCAGTGTCTGTTACATGTCAGTGCAGTGTTGCATACTACTGATATTGGTCTACAAATGTTAATCTGTATTAGCACTACACACATATAGCAACAAATGTGGGAACATATGCAGTACGTACATGAGAAGAGCTGTGCAATCACCTGCCACCTGATTGCTGTGCCCTCACGTGTGTCCTCACGGGCACGTACAGGGGGGCACGTCGGATCATCCTCTA
Organism: Ichthyophis bannanicus; assembly: GCA_033557465.1. Classification (NCBI taxonomy): domain Eukaryota; kingdom Metazoa; phylum Chordata; class Amphibia; order Gymnophiona; family Ichthyophiidae; genus Ichthyophis; species Ichthyophis bannanicus. The sequence continues at coordinate 719,502,660 of CM066031.1, forward strand.
GACCCTCATTAATCTCTGCAGGGATATTGTGCCTGAGAGCAATGTTGTGCAGGATGCAACAGGCTATGATGATCTCTGCCACAGTCTGTGGAGTATATTGTAAGGCGCCGCCTGTCCTATCCAGACACCTGAAGCGACTCTTCAAAATGCCAAAGGTGCGCTCTATGACAGAGCGACTGGTGGCATGGGCCTCATTGTACCTCCGCTCTGCACGTGTCCGTGGTTGACGCACAGGGGTCAGCAACCAGGGGCAACACCCATATCCTGCATCACCTGTAAAATGAAATGAGGTAAGTTAAAGCATGAGCTCATGTCCCCTCAAATGGACACAGGTATATATGTGCAAAACAAATGCAAAACACAATCTGAAAGAAACATATGACATCACAACTATGCAGCATTGCAACATTGAAATATGATGACACAAAAGGACCACATGGCCTATCTAGTCTGTCCGTCCATATCAACAGGTACAACAGTCCCCTTTTTACCTTTATAGATCCTCTGTGTTTGTCCTATGCTGTTTGGAATGCAGTTACTGTCCTCCTCTCTACCACCTACACTGTGAGAGTATTCCATGGATCCACCACCTATTCAGTAAACAAATATGGTGGCATATCACCCCTGAATCTATCTCCCTCCACCCTCATCCCTTGTTCCCTCGTAGCTGAACCTGCTTACAATTTGCAGAGGCTCTCTCCCTCAACATATATGCCACGGAGGTATTTCTACATCTCCATCATATCACCTCTATCCCTCCTTTCCCCAAGGCGTACATCCTAAGATCCTTCGGTCTGTCTTCATATGTTATATAATGAAGACCACTAATCATTTTAGTAGCCACCCTCTGCTCTGACCCCATCCTGTGCACATCCTTTTGAAGGTGCAGTCTCCAGAATTGCACACTCTACTCCAAATGAGGTCTCACAAAAGACATATACAGAGGCATTCTCCCTTCCTGTTTTATGCTAGCCATTCATCTCTGTATGCACCCAGCCAGCCTTCTAGCTTTTTCCCTCGCCTATTCAACCTGTTTAGCTACTTTGACATCAGCAGACACAACCACACCTAGGTCCCGCTCTTCTGTAGTGCACAAGAGTACTTCACCCCCTATACAATAGTGCTCCCTTGGATTGCTTCAGGCCAAAAGCCTGACCTCACATTTCCTACCATGACATCCCAGCTGGCCAATTTAAGACCATTCATCAAGCTTAGCTAGATCACTCCTCATGTTTTTTACAGCTTTCTGGGTGTCTACCCTATTACAGATTGAGTGGGGGAACCTAAGAAACACCAGACAAGGGGTAGCTGTATGGGTTGGCGACAACATAATATGTAACAACCACACAAATGCTCGCATCCAATCAACCAGCATCACACAGCACCATAGCAGGGCGCATTTGGAGGGCAACCCCTCCTTCCCCCTATATCCAACTGCGCATGCGCAACTACGCAGCCAACATGCTCACGCAACTGTGCACGCGCAATGTAAAAAACCCTATAAAGAAACCTCTACACATGCTGCACGTTGAGGGGTTGTTGGTAGGCGAGGGAGAGAGAAGGTGTCAGTGAGAGAGAGAGAAGCAGGTGTCTAGGAGAGCTAAGGTTTTGTGGTGCGGGTCAGAGTGTTAGAGGCTTGGTTGTGGAGGATAGGTGTGAGGTACAGCAGGGGATACAGAGAGGAGGGGAGGCAAGGAGCAGGTGAGTGAGAAAGGAGGTGAGGTAAAGAGCAGATAGCAGGGAGAGGAGGGAGGTGTGAGGTGGAACAGAGAAGGGCAAGAGAAGGAATGTCTGACAGGGAGGGAGAGGACAGGGAGATGGAGCCACAGGACAGGGCAGGAGTAGAGAGGGACAGGGAGAGGGAGAGGGAGAGGGAGGTGGGGCCACCTGTTGGGGAGTAGACAGATATGGCAGGGAGTGTGGTGGAGGCTGCAGGCCCATCGGCCCAGCCCACACAGGGTCCTCTCACTACAAAACGTAAACGCATACCGGTGCCAGCTCTGCAAAGGAAGAGGGCCCAGAAATTCACACCACAGGAAAATCACATCCTGCTGGCGTCTGTTCTAGAAAATTATGATGTCCTATATGGACAACTAAGCAACACCACTACTGTTGCAACACGCACCCAGGTGTGGGAGGAGGTGCATGAGGCGGTGGCACAAGCAGGGGGCCCAAGCAGAGACCTCGACAGCCTCAGGAAGAGGTTTAACGACATAAAGAGGGGTGTGTGTGCACACATGATGGCAGAGCGGCAGCATGCCGTGGACACTGGAAGGGGAGGCCCCTTTACACCCTCCCTAACACCCCTGGAGCAGGAGTTGGCAGAGCAGCTAGGGCAAATATACCTCTATGGACTGCCAAAGGCACTGGACACTGCCCATCCCCAGGCAGGTAGGTACCCAAATCACACCTTGCTGCTCTCAACCCATTGAGTACCTGCCCTTTGGATGTGCATCAGGCTTCTTATTAACACCTCCTCATACCTGCTCCCCTGGATCATCTCCCACCCTCTGCCTTTGGCTCATTAGTGTCCTGTCCCCCATTCCACGCCTTTTACTCTGTGTTTTGCTGCCCTCCAAACACGTTTCATTAGCATCATCGCTTTTTATATCTGCCCTGCACATGTGGCTACATGTCTGCTACAAGCCCCCTCTCAGACCTGTACGTGTTATATCTGTGTCTAATCTAAGCACTGCTGAGCAGGGATGGTCCTCAAACATTCCAAACAGGGGGCCAGTTCACTGTCCCTCAGACCATTGGAGGCCCGCAATATAGTGGTAGAAAAAAATATGAACAAACCTCAAAGAACACTGCAGAAATACAAAAAACAGAGAATGTTTCCAAACATTTTGGTTTTGTTTTTCCAGTGGCAATTGCTCTAGCCACGTTAGTCTGGTTACTTTGGGTCTTCTGCTAACTCCCCATCATCTGCTTTCCATTTGTCCTTTCGTCACACGTCTAGTATTGTTTCCATTCTCTGTCTACATCTGCTTTAACATAGTAATCTTTCTCCTTGTGCTCTTTCCGCATTCCTAGGTCATCCACTCAAATGTTAGACCCCCATCCTCAATCCCCACTATTTGTCCAATTGTAGATATCTCTTACCTCCCTCAAAATGTGTTTTTTCCCTCACCATTTCATTTGTCCAGCTCCATCACATTCTGATCCTCGCACAACCTCACCTCCCGTCTATCTCCAGCCACACCCAGCATGCGCTCCCCTGTAGTCCGTGCATCAGCCCATTTGCAGTCCTAGCCCCCCATCAGCCCATTTCCAATCCCATCCCTGGGCCAACATCAGCCCAGTACCAGTCCGAGCTCCACACCCAGGTCGAGTCCTATCCAAGTTCCTCCAGAAGTGCATTTCCAAACCCCAGCCCCCCCCCCAAAGCTTATTGATAGCCCTCTCCTAGCCCCACCATCTGCCCATTTGCAATCCTAGCACCCCCAACAGCACATATTGAGCCCTATCCTAGGCCCCCCCCCATCATCCCACTTCCAATTGTACCACCACCCATAGGCCATGACCTGTCCTAAACCCCTCCCCCACATCAGCACACTTCCAGTCTTACCTCTCCCCCCCATAGCCAATTACCACTCCAAACCTCCTCCACCCCAATCAGGCAAGATAGGGTACGACATAACCCAAGCACGCCTACTGCTGCTGCTTCCACCGTGGCAGCAGGAGATTCAAGCATCCCGTGGGCCCCCCCCCCCTGCTCTGCAGCGTCCTCCATGCGGCTTCAGTGTGGGCTTGTCAGAGCCGCGGGAAGGGAGAGTATCCCTTTCTCACGGCCATGTCAATGCCGCCACGGGCCTTATGGAAAATACCATCAGGCCCATGGCGGGATTAACAGAACCACGAGAGGAGAAGCTCTTTCTGTTTGCGCGGCTCTGACAGCCAACACTGAGGCTGCATGGAGGACACTGCAGAGCAGGGGGAGGCCCGCGGGATGCTGGATTAATCCGCTGGCATGGCGGCAGTGGCAGCATCAGGTTTGTAAGGTGTTAACTTAGCTGGGTTGCTGATAAATGAATGCTGCGGTCCTGTATAGAGCTGCCCCTGAGGACAGGCAGTGGTGGCAAAAACACCCGTCGGGCTGCATACATCTCCTTGGCGGCCCACTTGTGGCCCTCGTGCCGTAGTTTGAGGATCCCTGATGTACACACCGATGTGTCTGCTAGGTACTGGCCTATATATTTATTTATTTATTTATTATTTATTTATTACAATTTCTTATATACCGCACTATTCGGTATCAGCGCGGTTTACATAATAACATAACGATAATATGCCTAATAGTGGTAGCAGGAGCTGTAGTGGTAGCTATTTAGCACATGTACAGGCCACGGCCAAACACACATTGATTGTGGGGTGGATGTGTTAAACAGTTGTATGTAGTTGAACCATGCAAACCAATCTGTGCTGTGTATGGTTTCCAGAACCCAGGTGACTACACAACCATGGCCCCAGCTGAGGTGGAGGAGGTGGAATTGGCCGAGGATGTGGCAGAGCCCCAGCCCACAATGTCTGGGGGCAGCACCAGCAATGGTGACGGGACACCAAGCACCCACGTGCAGCCTGAGCCACAGGACCACACCCCAGACGTCACTGCCACAGAGGGCTCTGAGGAGATCAGAAGACAACACCCCAGTCATGCACCAGCGCCAGATGAAAATCCTCCACCAGACATGGACCCAATCGTTGAAGAGCTGCGCACACACACTGCTGCAGCACGGTGCAATGCAGAAGGTGGGTAACAGCATACCCCACGATCCCGACGTTGTTGTCCTAACATCCCCAAAATTATTGCATATTGCCCACATAGCATAGAGTTCTGATTTTGGGGGGTTGTCTTCTGTGCTCCGTGATTCTACCTCCTGTAGCATGTCTTGGCAGGTGTCAGCATTTGTGAGGGGCTCACACACATGCACACTGTGCTTGCCCATATACCCCACATAAGCCCAAAGAGAAGAGCAATGATCGCAGGTCACCCAGACACCCTATGTGACAGAGACCTCGTCATGGGTATTGTCACGCAGTATCCTTTGACAACATAATCTGCAGTGTGCGCCAGCAGTATAGAAATTGGGGCACCCCAGATATGTGTATGTGTGTCTTAGGCCCCCTCAGATCATCTGACCAATTCCAGACAAGCAGTGTGCAGACCTAGCATAGTCATATTAAACTGTGGCAATGTGCCATGTGTGAGATCTGTGTTTCTCACAACCCCACATCCAGATCCCTTCCAGACATGGGGATGGCTCATGGGAGACACAGATGTAAACGTTGGTAGGTATGGCAGGCATGACTGTTCTGCAGACTGCTCTTCTGGGATATGTGTGACATGTATATGTGTGACAGCTGGTAATGGAGAGGAAGCTCACATATCACCCTCTGTCCCACCCACAGGCACTCATCAGGCACTCCAGCATCTGTACATGGCAATTGGAGAAAATACCAGGGAGCTGAGGATGATCCGGGAGGAGATGCGGTCGGGGGCGCTTGCCCGCATTGCGGATGCCATGAAGGACATTGTGGGGCTAATGTGGCAGCAAGCACCAGCACCAGTACCAGCGCCAGCACCAGCACCAGCACCGGCACTGGTACCTAAGGCACCAGGACAAGGTGCAGTTCCGCAGGGGGTGGTGTACCGTGGGAGGCGCGGGCAGCCAAGCAGGAGGTGACTCCGGGTCCAATAAACAGCTGTTAACCAGTACATACGTGTGTTTGCCAATGTGTGTCCCTGTGCTCCCCATAGGTAGTGTGCAAATGCATGTTGTATCGCGCACACAGGCCCCTCAATGGTGGGGTGTCTGTACTGGAAGGTATCACTGCACAGACACCATCACATGCCATGTATGCCATACACTGTGTCAGATCCCAGCCCCTGGGCTGCAGTGTGGCGGTTTACATATCCTCCCGGGTTGCACAGGGGGAATGTCCTTGAGCTACATGTCCAGTGTTGGGAGCCGTCACAGTTAAAATCCTGTCATACCCCCTACATTGGACGCACATGTGTGACCCTTGTCCCTGCCTGCAACACTGCCTACGTGCCTGCCCCTCCACAAATGTATACGGTTACTCACCAACCATCCCTGTGACATGTATTGTCCCAGGACACACTCAACAGCTTTACCCCTGAGTAGCTCCTGGGCTCATCAGTACATCTTACCCTGCCAGCACAGACGTACTGGTTTGCAAGTTGTACTACTGGCACACAGGAATGTTGCATCAGAAATGGTTCCCACACATTGCACACAGCATGCACGTGCCTCAGTATAGTGGGCCGTCGTCTACATTTCTGCATCTCAGGGTCCACCCTGGTCTCACACACCTACACAAATGGTTATCCCCCACAACTGCATGTGGAGCCAGTCCACGCATGATATCCATGTCTACCTTTACAACACATACCTGTCTACACACATATCCCATGCTTGCATCCATAGTGTGTTGCTAAGGAAGACACGTGACCATTTTGAATTAACAAACAGTGTGTATATTTTCAAAAACGTAGGGGATATAATACAATGTTAGGGATTGGGACAATACTCATCACCCTCCCCCCCAAACACCCCCCTCCTCCCCCTGCCACCCCCACCTGCCCTATACATCCTCCTCCACCCCTCCCCCACCCCCACATCAGACACACCCTCTCCCTGCATGCTGCATGCCCAGTGATGGAACACAGGACAGCACAGGGCACATGTGTGGACGTCACAGGAGTCATCAATGACTCCTGTGACGCTCTTCAGGGGATGGCCGCCGACATGGCAGCCGCTCCACTTCGGTGGCCACCTGCTGAATGGCTCCCACCAGCCACTGGTGCGAGTGCACTAGGAGGTGCACACGCCACTCCAAGACATCCAGGGCCACATACAGGTCCGCCACACACATGGCATATCTTATGTTCTTATGTTCCACCTCCCACCCACCCTCCACACCCTCCTCCACCCCTCCCCCCACACCCACATCAGACACACCCTCTCCCTCCCCTGCCACCCCGCCACCCACCCCTTCCATGCCCCATCAGCCCCCTCCTCTGCCACAGTGTGGGCCGGCTCTTCTGCCTCCTCCTCCTCTGGCTCGCCTCCCACCTCGTCATCGTCCTCCACCACCACCACCTCCATCTCTGTGGCATGGGGGGCAGGGGGGCGCCTCAGCACATATGCTGCTGTTGTGGCCTCATCATCGTTGTCAACACCCTCTGTGGAAGATGACAGTCATCAGCACATTAGTATGTCTGTAACATGGCACATGTACCTATGCAGGCACCACACAGGCTACTGGGCCAATGTGACATATGTTACTGGGCAGCCAGGTCACCAATACTCACCATCACCCTGTGACAGGGCCTTCCTCTGGAGGCGGTCAAGGTACTGCTGGTGGTGGAGGTGCAACTCTCACCCCTTCTTCCGGAGATCCTCTACCTGTGGATGTGAAAAGTATGGGTGGGGGCATCAGTGACCATGTATCTCTGGTGGGTGGCCAACATAAACAAACGTCTGTGTGGCCAGCATCTTGCTGCTCCTGCTCCACTGCTGTGTGTGTCATGTACAGCATACTTACACACCTGTAACAGGTGATCTCCAGAAACAAGCCTGCACATGTGGGTATCGTCGGGACCAACTGAGCCTGTATGGAAATCCTCCCCAGCGTCCTATAGGAAACCTTTTGGGAGCATCCCACAGCGCCAGCGTGCTGCCTTCCCACCTTTTACACCTGCCTCTCTCATGCTGAGCTTAAAGCTCATACAAAGGGAGATAGATAGATAGGGAATGAGAGAGAGAGACACAACCCCTAGGGGAGATGGGTGGGTTGTGAAGGCTTATTCCTGCTGTTCCCGAAGATCACCTGTTACAGGTGAGTGACTATGTCATCTCCAGGAAGAAGCAGCAATTAGTCATCACACGTGAGGACACCCTAGATGTCGATGCCAGGGAAGGATCCCCAGGGCTGTGAGGCCCTATGGAGGGATTCCACCTCCTCCCATGGATCTCTGGCATCCTGTAAGAGAGGTGGCTAGGATTTGATTACGTATGGGTGATGTTTTGGAGAGCAGCCTGACCAACCAGAGCATCCCTGCGGGATCCTTTATCCAAGCAGTAGTGGACTGTGAACTGATGACAAGGTAGCTGCTCCACAACTGTCGTTAATACAGATGGAATGGAGGTGTGCCCTAGAGGCTGCCATGACTCTCACATTGTGAGCAGGACCATGGGCCTCCAGTAAAAGGTGTTTGCTATGATAGATACAAGTAATACATTGTGCAATCCAGTTGGATAGACATATGTTGGAAATTGCTGTATCCAATTGTGATGGATCAGAGGCTATGAATAGCTGAGAGGACCTTCTGTGTTGCTGGGTCCTCTGCAGATGAACAGCCACAGCTCTTTTACAGACCAAAGTATGAGGAGTTTTATCTGCATTTGAAGCATGAGGCTTCTGAACGACTACAGTTAACTAATCCTCTTGGTTCAAATGCAAGGTGGAAACCACCTTAGGCATGAAGTGTGAATGTGTCCTTAGGACTACCTTATCATGGTGAAACAGCATGTAAGGTGGATCAGCCACTAGAGCTTGCAAATCACTGATATGACTTGCTGATGTACTTGCAAGATGGAATATTACTTACCAGGACAGACACTTCAAGGAAGTAGTGGCTAAGGGCTCAAGAGGCGGCAGCATAAGCTGACCTAGCAGCACATTGAGACCCCATGCCACTGGAGGTGGTCTAAGGGGAGGTTTCGTTAGCTGCAGGCCTCTCATGATTCTGGATATGAGAGGATGGGATGAAATGGGTTGTCCATTGATGGGGTCCGAAGAAGCAGCAATGGCACATGCATGGGCTCTGACTGACTCAGGTTGGAGACCAGTGTTTGAAACGGAAAGGAGTGAGTCCACAAATGTGTCTATAGGGATGACAAGAGGGTTGACGCCCTTTTGTGATCAGCAAATGGAAACTGTCTTCCACTTGACGGCATTAGATTGCCTTGTGGAAGGTTTCCTGGAAGCATAATGGACATCTCGCACTTCCTGAGTGAGGGGACGGCCAAAGCAGTTACAGCCTTCAGTAGCCAGGCTCTGAGGTGCAGACACTGGGGGTTTGGATGCCATACTTTCCCCTCCTCCTGCGACCGTATGTCTGGAGCTGACCCTATGTCCAGGGGTGGAACCTGGGACAGATGTTGAAGTAGAGGGTACCACACATGGTTTTCCCAGCGTGGGGTTATGAGGATCATGTTGCCTCTGTCCCTTAGGAGCTTTAATAGGGTCTTGGCAATCAAGGGAATGGGAGGAACGGCATATAGGACTCCCTGCCCCCAGTTGAGGTGGAAAGCATCCCTCACTTGGCAGCCCTGAGCCTGAATCTGTGAACAGAACTGGGTAGGTTTGCCATATGAAGGACTTGCAAAGAGGTCTACATCTTGACTTCCCCTGAGTTGCAATACTCTGGAGAGTTGGTCCATGTGTACAGACCATTTCTGCGGAGGCAGAACATGACTGTGTGTGTCTGGCCAAGAGTTCTGATTGCCAGGGAGATAGCCTGGCAGGAGATGGATCCGCTGCTCTCTGGCAAATGCCCACAGTTGAAGATCTTCGTAGCAAAGGGTCAGAGAGCCTGTTCCTCCTTCTTCCATCACATAGACCATGGCTACATGATTGTCTGCGTGACGTAGTATTCTCTTGGCCTGTAGAAGGGAATGGAATAGGTGAGGAGCCAGGCGAATTGTTCTGAGCTCCAACAGATTGATGTGGAAATCAATCTTCTGACAATTCCAAGGTGGCTTGGGTGGAGGTGTCCAGTAGATGTGCACCCCACCCCATTTTGGAGGCATCTGTTGTTAATGTGATCTGAGGAGGGGGTTTCAGGAAAGGTGATCCCTCCAACAGGTGTTGTGCTGACCACCAACAGTCCAGGGACACAGTACCGTGGTCTGAGCTAACTATCAGATCTGTGAGACAGCATGTTGCTTGCATCTACTGGGAAAAGAGGGCCCACTGGGCTGGTCTCATGTGGAGACAAGCATAGGGGACCACATGCACCGTAGATGCCAGGTGACCCAGCAGCTGACGCATCTCTCGAGCCGAGAGGTGGGTCTTTTGTAGTGCTGAAGAAACCAGTTGCACAATGCAAGGACAGTGAGGCTGAGGCAGGTAGGTCTTTGGCAGTCTGGTAAATAGCATTGCTCCTAGGAGCTCCAGCGATTGCGTGGGAGTCAGAAAGGATTCCTGGAGATCTATGACAGGGCCTAGATATTGAAGTGCACGCATTGTGTAGGAGAGAGAGGCCTGGGCGTGTGTTTGTGACTCTGCCCGGATGAGGCAATCGTCCAAGTAAGGGCAGACAAAGATTCCCCTGGTATGCAATACACACGCTGCCACAGCCATGCACTTTGTGACTACTCTGGGTGCTGAGGCAAGGCTGAAGGGAAATCTTTGTTTGGATAGCACTGTCCCAGATGGTGTAACCAAAGGGACTTTCGGTGAGATTGTTGGCTGCGAAGATGGGTGTACGCATCCTTGTGATCTACAGAACAAAGTCAGTTCTGGCTGTGTAGGTCAGGAAGTACTGTTCATAGAGAAACCATTTTGAATGTCTGTTGGAACAGGAACTTGTTCAGTTCTCAGAGATCTAATATGGGTCTGTGACCTCCTGTTTTTGTAGGTTTGAGGACATTTGGGTGGAAGAACCCAGAACCCTGTTGAAGGTGAGGTACCTCTTCCATTGCTCCTTGAGGTAATAGATGTTTTACCTCTGGATTCAGTTGAGGGGACCTTCGAGAACTGACTGTCCTTATTATGCTAGGAGGCGGCAGGCTATGTGAATGATGCCTGTACCCTCTTCTATGTTGGACAGAGTCCAGGGTTCTGATATTATTTGCCTCCATCTGCGGATGAGGTGACCTAATCTTCCTGGGATTGGTGAAGGTTGTTTTCCCTGGAGGGCCTGGAAGGGCAGGTACTCTATCACAGAGTCAAAGGCCCTATGGGGGCTGAGGCTGCTGGATCTGCTGAGGCAGAGTAGCTGTCGGCTTTCTCTGCTTAGTAGATTGTTGACCCTTTTTAACAACTTGTACTGCAGGTTGTCCTTGCTGAGCATAGGACTGATAGTATCCTTTCTTTCTGGAGAGGAAGGGCTTTTCTAAGGCTCTCATCTTTGCAGGATCTACAATATTTGAAAGCCTTGCCAAGGTAGAATTGTCCTGCTGGTTCTTCCAAAAACGTTTTCACAAGTACAGGGGATGTTGGCCAGTTTATCCTGTACCCAGTGTTCCAGGTGAGAGGCTTGCAGCCAACCAAGTTTCCTTGCCCCAAAGCCAATGGCAGAGACTCTGCCTATGCATGACAAACAGTCAAAAGCTGCCCTGTTCACAACTTTTGAAATGTTCTGGCCATGCTTGACAGGTGCTACATAGTCGTGACCTCTGGGATCTGGGAGATGTGGACTTACCAGTTGTAGATCTCCTGTGACCTCCGTCAGGAACATTCCCATGTACATGATATAGGAACCTGTCCTACCTGACAGCATGGATGTTTGGAGGACACAGCGACCAAAGGCATCTAATGTCTTACACTCCCTACCAGGAGGGTTGGTGGCATGTTGTTTGTAAAGTTTATTTCTCCTCATAGCAGACTCCACCATGATGGAGTGATCAGGGAGGTGTCCTTTCTGCAAACCAGGGGAGGGAGGCACACGATACAGAGTAGGCACCTGTGAGAATGTGGAGAGGTGGTAAGAGGAATCCCCCACATTCTCAAAAGAGGATTCCTTAAGATCTGATGTATTGGCAGGATGTCTGCCTCCTTTGAAGTTTGGTGATATTGTTCAATCTCTAGCTCCCGTGGCCTGTGCTCACATTGAGTTACTAATGAAATGGAGAGGCCCTTGACTACATGTGTGGAGGTCCAGGAAGGACATATCCTGAGGAGGGGAGAATCTCCTCTTGGGAGAGGCAGGCTTGTCTTACAGAGGTACATCGTTACCCTCTGAGCTGTCAGAGTCATCAGACCCCTCAGGAGATTGGATGTATCTTCTCTACGGAGGCTCAGGTAACGTGTGGTACTGGTACCGATTGGCGTCAGTATCAGAGTGACCCGGTACCGGGATGTGGATACCGGTACTCATCAGCACCAATGGTGCAGTTGCCGATGCCGGTCCTGCATTTGCTGCACATACCGGTGCAGGACTTTGCAGGGTCTGGGGTGCAACCAAGGTCTTTGATGCCGCAAGGAGAGCTGCCAGACTGCGTTCGATGGCCACGATCCTCTGGTCTATCAACAAAGCCAATGTCTGTGTATGAGTACTGGCCAAAGCCAGGACCCCAGAGCATAGCACCAGGTGGTCGGACCAGGATGAGGCCTCCAGAACTTCATGGTGTCCCAAAGTGGCTTTGGAGGCCAGGGATTCCCACCGGGGCTGTTTGACCGGAGCGTGCTCCTCAAGCGCAATGCCAGTCACAGTCCGATATTTGGAGGGGGATCTACCCTTTGAGGAACGGACACATTTGTGTTTGGTTACCTGCGAACCACGGGAGGAAGAGGAAGCCCTTGACAACATGGCTGCCACCGAGGCCACATTGGAGGGAAAGAGGGTACCGAGCTTGGCTGCTCTGTTCTGCCAACCACTCTTGGATACCATCCCACAGGCCAAGCATTCAGACATGGATTGATCCGGGCATGAGCATTTGCAACACCAATCATGGTTGTCAGTGCTGGAGAAGGTACCGGCACATTAACAGCATATTTTCTGAACCCGAGGAGTGCATTTCCATGATGGAGGAGGGATTAGGGCCTAATGACAAACCGGGGGGAGACCTGCAAAGGGGATTTTGCCTCTTTTGTTAAAAAGCTTTGTTTGTGTGAGGTAATCAGACCTTTTTGAAAAGAAAATTACAAGACCGGTGGTACCAGTAAAGAAAAACAGGCAGACACTGCCACAGGAGTGGCACTACAATAGCTGTTTTTCAGCAATGACAGGAAGAATGACCTGCTGGCTCTGTGGAAAACAACGAACTGGAGAGAGGCATTTGGGAAAGGCAAGATGGCAGGACAAAGGTGCTGTGGGATGTTTCCAATAGCTTTCCTATTGGACACTGGGAAGTGTTCCCACGCAGGCTCCGTCGGTACCGATGATACCCACATGTGAGGACTACTTTCTGCTTGTTCCAGGAGATTACCTGTTCCCAGTGCCACCTGCATGCGTAGCTGTGTCTCTGGGCATGTGTGCAGTGACACCTATGTGCAGTGTGCCTGGCACCCTGAACACATCATTCCAGTCCCCTGTGGCGCCCTTGCATGACAATGTACAATGTATGACCATGCCACATTTGGATTGCCAATGATGGTGTCCATGGTAACCCCCCTAACCCCGTATGTGGTCTGGTGATCACATTTGTGTTGTCATGATCTACGCACATCCTCGGACCCAAACCCACTGGCAACATGATATCCTAACAATCATGGGTGCTGTGTCCATACATGGAACATTGCGTGGGTGGGTGCCTTATTCACCTTGCCAGGGGCCACTTCCATGACATTTGGGTTTCTACAAGGCCCAGGAAAGCAATGCTTGACCCACTACAAGCATTGTGTAACGTGTCTCTCTTGGGGATACTGCTAGGTACGTATAACCTGGTTTGTCCACTGTTGCAAAGAGCATACTGGGTGTGAAGGACAAGGGTGTGACCCAGTATGGGCTATCTTATGTTGTTATGTTCCTATGTCCTGGGCCTTGTATGCTTACGGCAGGTGTGGTTGCCAACACCAGGGCCAGGGTCCATTGCACCTGAATAGGCTATTGCCATCTGTGCTCATGTCAGGGTTTCTGTCTGTGCTTTGAACCACAAACAGGTGCATGTATCCTTCCAACACCATCAGTAATGTTCATCTGCATCAAGGTTTGGGATTAGTAGAAAGTGGGCAGATGTGTGACCTGACTCAGCATACAGTTATGGGGACATGGCTCTGTTACAGGCCTTTGTAATCAGATCTCATAGCTCATGGGGGTGGGGTGCTGTTACACACATCCACATCTGCACCTAGCATACCATCTGGATACATCAAAGACGTGTGTGATGAGGTGATGACCTCACAGACTACGTGAGATGTGCAACCTACCTGCCATAACCTAACACAATATCTGAATGTCATACCCACCATTGCAATCAGGTCTCTGGCCCCCTGGGGGCTGGGTGTCCTAGCACACATCATCAGCTCCATACACCATAGCAACAGGGTGACTGACACTACACCTTACTCAGGGCTCAGGACTCCTGGGGATAGGGAGAATGTATTGAACTGTTTAGGCACACAGGACCATATCACCAGGGTGAGTGATAGCCCACTTTGATGGACTCTCAGGGCTCCTGGGGATAGGGAGAATGTATTCAACTGTTTAGGCACACAGAACCATATCACCAGGGTGCCTGACAGCCCACTTTGATGGGCTCTCAGGGCTCCTGGGGATAGGGAGAATGTATTCAACTGTTTAGGCACACAGAACCATATCACCAGGGTGCCTGACAGCCCACTTTGATGGGCTCTCAGGGCTCCTGGGGATAGGGAGAATGTATTCAACTATTTAGGCACACAGAACCATATCACCAGGGTGAGTGATAGCCCAATTTGATGGGCTCTCAGGGCTCCTGGGGATAGGGAGAATGTATTGAACTGTTTAGGCACACAGAACCATATCACCAGGGTGCCTGACAGCCCACTTTGATGGGCTCTCAGGGCTCCTGGGGATAGTGAGAATGTATTGAACTGTTTAGGCACACAGGACCATATCACCAGGGTGAGTGATAGCCCACTTTGATGGGCTCTCAGGGCTCCTGGGGATAGGGAGAATGTATTGAACTGTTTAGGCACACAGAACCATATCACCAGGGTGAGTGACAGCCCACTTTGATGGGCTCTCAGGACTCCTGGGGATAGGGAGAATGTATTGAACTGTTTAGGCACACAGAACCATATCACCAGGGTGCCTGACAGCCCACTTTGATGGGCTCTCAGGGCTCCTGGGGATAGGGAGAATGTATTCAACTGTTTAGGGCACACAGAACCATATCCCCTGGGGGGCCGGGGGGGCGGGGCGGGGGGCGGGGGGCCGGCTCTTTGGACCCATAGGCGGATTATGTATTACCACCCAAACTGCCTTCTGGAGCTCAGGATCTCCCACCAACAGATCCACATTCTACATCATTGCAATGGTGCTGGTAGAGAGGACCATCAACCTCAGTTCAGCTGGGGGACAGACAACATATAGGGCAGTCCATGCATTTCTGTACGCATCCATACAGTGATAGCAGACAGAAAGGGGCCCCTGGAAATGTTCAGCTGCCCACCACCACTATCTGACATTCTCCAGCAGCAAGCACAGTAAATCTGCAGCCACTGCACCCTGCAAGGTGTTCCAGCCTCACACATACTAACAGCAAAGAGTCTGCTAGCTTGTCCATAGTGCATATTACTGGAAGAATTGTGTGCATCCAAATCCGGATGTCAGCACACCCACCAAGCAGATAGTTTAGTGATTGGGCCCCAAAAAAGGAAGCCCATAGATATCACTTAAAAAAGATGTCATTAGCACTACGGGGGACCTAGCCATGCCATGGTACTGCTCAGTCAGGGGTGAGAGTGATCTCCCAGCAGGACATGCTGCGGTCAACCCTGTCCATGCAGGTGATGGCCAGCCACTACAATGTCCCAGCCATTGCCCTATGCCCTGTGCTCATGCATCCTGCCCAGGCCACCCTGTCCGAGCTATACCACAGTACCTTGCTCCTCATTATGCACATTGGCAAGCTAACACTGGACACAGTGCAAACAGTGTGGTCTGAGTAAGGTGTTGCAACCACCATCACTGGATGGACAGACACACACTCCCACACCTATGCCAGCATTGTGCTACTATAGAGAGTTTTTGCAGTCCAGGCCAACTCAACAGTCCTAGACACAGCGCAGGCATGGCTATGGTATGCAATACTGTTGGGGTCACTCCCCAGGGTGGTGAACACTGTCAGACACCAGACCTGAAACAGACATCAGAGATATTGGTATGATACAGATCAATGAGCATATTGTGCTTAACTTAGGGACTGCTATCTGCCAGTAATCATAGCAACCTTTTGATATATGTTACCATATTCCCAGGTTTATGATGCATTGGTAAGGTATGCACGTACTAGTATTGTGAGATGTACGCAAGGCCCAATATCCTGCCTCTCCGTGGGCTTTCCATAATGGAGCCTGTGGGTGCGGTTCTTTCTGCTCCTGTTGGCCGCTGCTCTAGGGCAGAGGTCCGAACTCCAGTCCTGGTGGGCCAAACACTTCATGTTTTCCTGCTGTCGCCTAATGAATATGCATGAGTTACATCTGCATACCATGGAGGCGGCGCATAGGAAATGAAGCACACACATCTTTATTAGATACAGCATATACGTGAATGATTTGTGGCACTCCAGGACTGCATTTGGGGGACTCTGCTCTAGGTAATGTGCATGTTTCTGGTGTCTGTGCTCTGTAGGGTAAAATGTCAATGTTTTGGGCCTGTTTATGTTATCTGCACTAAAGGTTCTGTCTGTATTATCACATTTTTGTGGTGGGTAAAATGTGGGGACTGGGATGGTAGGAGCCCCAGCTGGAACTTGAACCTATGACCTTCTGCTCCTGAAGGCACTGGCTGTGTGTGCTGTCACTGTCCACTGTCTTGGCACAGAAACATATAGGCGTTAGAACCATGCTTATGTTCTCTGCAATAACGGTTTCGTCTGTACTATCACGGTTTAGTAGTGGTTAAAATATGGGGATGGGATTGGCAGGAGCCCCAGCTGGGACTTGAACCAGTGACCTTCTGCTCTTGAAGGCACTGGCTGTGTGTGCTGCACCACTGTCTTGGCACAGAAACAGTGCATTCCCTGGGGAGTCCATGGCTGTTCGTCAGACAGGGCCTGTCTATTGCAGTGCACGGCACCCACGTGAAGAGTGCTAGGCCATTGGTGTGCTGTGGGCAGCAGACACTGCCCCCTCCATCACCGGTACCCCTCTGCATGCCATGCCGTTCTGCTGGTGGTGCTGGTGGTGCACAGTCTCGGGCCATCCAGTTGCGGGTAGGCGGCTGCCTATGGTGCGGGTTCTGGGGTAGGGGTGCCTGCATAGACGAGTCCACGCTTCCCCCCCATCACCTCCTGTCACTGCCTCTGTGCCCTTGGAGGCCAATACTGGCAATAGTGCTGGCAGTGTGGGCTGTGGTGGCTGTTTGCAACACCCACACACTGCATAGCAGATACACACTCCCACACCTATGCCAGCATTGTAGAACTATAGGGGTGTTTGGCAGCCCTGGCCACCGCTCCAGTCCTGTGAATAGTGCAAGCATGGCTATGGCAAGCAATACTGTTGGGGTCACTCCCCAGGGTGGTAAATACTGTCAGACACAAGACCTGTAGCACACTCCACGACATCAGAAAGGTTGCCATGATGCAGCTGAATCAGATAATTGTACTTAACCTCGGAATTGCTATCTGCCGTTATCATAGCAACCTTTTGATAGCTGTGTGACTTATTCCCTGGTTTAGGTGGCATTGCTAAGGTATGCAGGTGCTAGTATTGGGAGATGCACGCAGGGACCAATGTCCTGCCTCTCCAGGAGGAATGGGATAAATGGAGCCTGCCTTGGGTGAGGGTTTGTCTGGCCCTGTTGGCTTGATGCCTTTACGGCACGCAGGTTCCCAACCCCGGTCCTGGGTGTGAGCAACCACTGTTCGAGGGTTTTCATTGCTGTCCATCATGAATATGCAGGGCAATTACATTGACATGACCATGGGGGCGGGGCATATAGAAATGCAGCACAGGCCATCTGTATTAGAAGGGCAGCATAAAACCTGAATGGTGGTTTGGCACTCCAGGACTGGCACTTGGGATACTCTAGCTCTAGGTAATGCGACTGGTTCTGGTGGTTTCTGTGCTCGATGGGGTTTAAAAAATTGGGTGTTTTGATGGCCTGTTTAAGTATTTCTCTCGCCAGAAAGGTTCTGTCTGTAGTAGAACGTTTCAGTTATGGGTAAAATATGGGGGATACTGTGGAATTGGCAGGAAACCATAGCTGGGACTTGAACCTGCTGACCTTTTTGCTTCCTGAAAACACACTGGCCTGCATGGTGTGTTCACTGCACCACACTGTGGTCACAGAAACAAATTGGGCAGTCCGCCATGGAAGGATACCATGGCTTGGTGGTCAGACAGAGCATGTCTGTTGCAGTGCATGGCACCCACCTACCACAGGGACTCAGGCCATGGTCTGCCCCTGGGCAGCTGCCACTGCGTGGCCCCCTCCACCACCCAGTACCCCATCCGCCACCCATGCTGACATGGCCATTATACTCGGAGACAGCCATCCCAACCGGAATGATTTGTTGGCCCTACAGGACTGCAGTTGGGGGACGCTGCTCTACGGTAAGGTGCCGCATGGTCTATGGTGTCTGTGCTCGGTGGTAGTAAAATATAGGCATTGAGAAACCCATGTGTAGTTAATGTTTCGTCTGACCAATAAAGTGTATTCAGTCTTTACTATCACGGTTTTAGCTTCAGCGGGGTCAAAAATGGGGGAAACTGGTAATTGGCAGTCAGCTCCCACAGCTGGGACTTGCACCTGTTACCTCTTCTGCTCCTGTAAACACAACTCGGCCTGATATTCACAGTGCACCACACGTGTTGCTCACAGAAAATGGGAGTACCTGGAGATTACACATGGTGTGGCAGAAGAAATGGCCCTGTTTTGTTTTGTGCAAGTGCATGAAACCCACATACCTCACAGGAAGGACTATGGGACCAGACTTGTGGCTGGGACGATGCCACTTTGACACACTACACACCCAGTACCCCTGTGCAAACTAATGATGACATGCCACATTCTGCTGGTGGGTTCGCTGGTAGGTGTGCAGTTATCTAAGCAATCCAGTGTAGCCGAGAGATAGTCGGTGCAGCTTAATTGGTGCGCGTTTCTGCGGGTAGGGGTGCCCTGCCATGGCGTTCACCTGTCCTTCCCCACAACACCGCCTGCAATGTTCTGTGCAAATTGGGGGTTACCTAAGCTGGGTACCTATCCCCTGTGACACTGTGATAAACACTCTCGTGCCCGGTTGGGCATCATCAGTTGCTGTATTGGCTTGCTGTTCGTGTCAGAATTCATAAGTGCCACCTAGGCATCTGCCTAGTCCGCACTG